>VYZX01005970.1:424864-443740 GCA_013401335.1 Brachypteracias leptosomus | reverse complement strand
TCCAGACCAAACCACTCTATGATCCTATAGACCTTACCTGGAGCACTATCTATGGCTCTGACCATAGCTCTCAGGGCTGCAGCTACTCAGGCAGGAGTTGAGCCTTTGTCACATGGGGTTTGTCCTGGCTGGTGGCAAGTGCAGCCATGTCCCTTTTCAGCTGGAGACCATCATTGCACTGATGAGCAGGGGGAACTGATTCTGTCCCCAGGAGTGTGATCAGTGGAGCCTCCCCTGCCATGAGCTGCTCAGAAAGTGGGGAGGAGGAAACGGAGATGGGATGGGGTGGGGTGGGGTGGGATGAGATGGAGTGGGACGGGATGGGGATGGGATGGAGTGGGACGGCTGCCAGGTTTGCTGAGTGGCTTGGCTCAGCCCCACAGCAGCGAGCCCTGGCTTGCAACTGGCTCCACTCCCCCTGTCTCCCTGCACATCTGGAGCAGGCACAGTCACTGGAGGTCTGTCCCACTCCCATGCCTCAGCACTGACTCTGGCACTTGCATGTCCCCAGTATGGCCCCACAGCTTCTTTCCTACTCCCAGATACCCCCAGCTAGACCTAATCATGGGGCCTGGGGTCCCCACAGCTGCTGAGGGTGCTGGAGGAGGAGGAGGGGGCTGTGATGCTGCACAGCAGCTGTGGAAATGCTCATCTTCGCACTCCTAAGTGTTGGGAGGAGGGTGGGGAGCCTTGGGACCTCTCATGGTTTGTCCCCTTCATTGTTGTTACCACTTGCCCTGGTGACATCAGGGCTCTGTTTCCCCTGGAAGAGCTGGAAGGGCACCAAGATCCTTGGTGCTGGGAAAAGCTGAATGCTGAGCAGTGGTTTGTTCCTGCTGGAATATCCCTCGTTGGACTTCCAGGCAACAAATTCTGCAGGTAGAAATGGTCAGGATGTCCTCAAAAGCAGTGAAAAGCCTCCTTTTCCATGCCCAGGCTCAGTATCTCCTCTGTTCCAAACCAGGCAAGGCTGGGACGCAGTGCGAGAGTTCAGGGGAGATGAGGAGCAGCCCCCTCTCACCAAGGCAGCTTTGGGTGCCCTGCACATACACCCTCTGTGGCCCCATGGTTTTGGTGTACCTGCAGCACCCAGGATTGTTGGAGAAGGTTCAGGGACAGCTGCAGGGACCAGTCACAGGGCTCTGCTGCAGCTCTTCCAGTAGAAACAGGCACTTTCCGTCCCTGCCTGTGTTTGCTGGCCAGTGCGATGAAGCCCTAGGTGTCTGTGGGCATGTGTGGAGATCAGTGGCTGCTGTAAAGGCAGCTGGCACCTTTCCATCCTGGGGATGTTTCAAACCCGACTGTTCCCACCCCAGGATCAGCTATTTTTTTCCCTCTGGCTGGTGCCCAGTCCTTGGCAAACCTGCCTTGCCCAGGTTGCAGTCCTGCATCCCCATCCCGCAGTCCTGGTGTGCCCCTGAGGTGCTGCCGAGAGACCTTCCCACTCCTTTGGGCCACTTGTTTTCTGGGGTGTCTTTGATTTCTCTCCAGAAAGCCAGTCTTTGGGCTGCATCTTAGAATCATGGAATCAGAATGCACGGTTGGAAGGGACCTTCCAAGGTCATCTAGTCCAACCCCCCTTCAGTCAGCAGGGCATCTCTCAGGTTGCTCAGAGCCCCATCAAGCTTGGCCTTGAATGTCTCCAGGGATGGGGGCCCCACCACCTCTCTGCGCAACCTGTGCCAGTGATCCACCATCTTTAGCATAAAGAACTTCCTAATGTCTCTCCTAAATCTACCCTTCTCTAGTTTTAAACCATTGCCCCTTGTCCTATCACTACAAGCCCTTGCAAAGAGTTCCTCCCCAGCTTTCTTGTTTGCTTCTTGTGAACATAAAGCTGGCATCAGGCAGGAGACCTGCAGGTCAGGAGCTCATGCTGGGTTTGGCCCTCAAAAGCATGATGAGGCAAAAGGGAGTTCAAAGTGGGTGCCCCTGCTTCTCCCCAAACAGGTTTTGGCCCCCTTCTGAGGGTTTGGTTGCAGCTCCAGCCTTAGGAATGTCTGGGTGGGATCTAGTGGTGGCACCTTCAGATGGATTTCATGGGTTAGATCCTGCTCCTGGTTCAAGGTGCCAAGGCTGCTGGTGGGACCCTTGGGTTGACTTTCAGCTTCATCCTGGGATGCCTTGGCATTTCCCAGCACTGGGAAGCTTCCCTCCACCCAGGCAGTGGAAGAACAAGTCCAAGTCCCCATCGTGGTGCTGAGCTCTCCCCTCTTGCAGGCGGGCGGTGGTACAAGCGGCACCTGACGTACCGGGTGGTGAACTGGCCGCCGTACCTGCCGCAGCATGAGGTGCGCTTGGCCGTGAGGGCTGCCTTTGAGCTCTGGAGCAACGTGTCCTCACTGGTGTTCTGGGAGGCACGGGACGGCCCGGCTGACATCCGCCTCACCTTCTTCCATGGCGACCACAATGATGGACTCAACAACGCCTTCGATGGACCAGGTGCTGGTCGTTTCCCCCTTGTAAGCTGCTCTTTTACAATGTGTGCTCTTCCCCAGAAGGGAGGAGGGCTGGGGGAGATGGAGGCTCGGCTCTGCCCCAGCGGTCCTTCTAACCCAGTTTGCATCAGTTTACTTTCTGATTTGGGGTCCTCGCTCTCAACTCCGCAACTGAGTTCTGCCAGCAAGGCAGCTGAGATGCTCATTGCAGGATCATGCTGGTGGCCTTCGAGGAGTCTGCTCCATCCTGCAGCATCCCCCAAACCTGAGCTCCTTCCTTCCAGCTGAGCCTTTCTGCTTAGCCACTGCCAGACAAGCCCAGGTTTTCTCTCTTCTTGAGCCTTTGTCTGGCATGGGTCCCTGCAGGGGTTTCAGTCTCTGGCCTGAGGCCAGCAAGAAACCAACCACATAAATCACAGAGCAGACAAGCCCCACCCCAAGCTCAGGAGCAGAAGGCAGAACTGGATGGGTTGCACCTACTGCAGGAAATAGTTGTGAGACGCTTCTGTTCTTTCTCATGAAGCCTCCCAAAAACCTAAAATAGATGCATATTTAAGCAAAGCAGAACGACATGTGCCCCCCTGCCCCTCAGCTTGTGTTTGAGGTCTTCTTCTGCCCTCTCATGTCCCCAGGAGGTGCCCTGGCTCACGCCTTCTTCCCCCGGCGTGGAGAAGCCCACTTTGACAGTGCCGAGCGCTGGTCCCTGCACAGCGGCAAAGGGCGCAACCTCTTTGTGGTGGTGGCACACGAGGTGGGGCACACGCTGGGCCTGGAGCACTCCCCAGTCAAGAGTGCCCTGATGTCTCCTTACTACAAGAAGCTCAGCAAGGATTTTGTCCTCAGCTGGGATGACATCTTGGCCATCCAGAACTTGTATGGTGAGCCCGGCTTCCCTGAGCATCCCATGGTTCCTCCGGGGCTGTTCCCTGGGCTGGAGAGTGAGGAGCAGGAATGGGAGCAGGTCCCTGCAAGGGGAGAGGACTATGTGCAAGGAGCAGGATGGGGGTGAGCCCCATCCCTCTGTGGTTAGGCAGGAAGATGCAGTAGGGCATGTGGGATGGGGACCAGGTCCTCCAGGGCAGGGAGGGTTAGACTTACTGCCCACTTGTTTGCAACCAGGGAAACTCTGATGCATGTTTTTGGGGGTACCAAGGGGTCTTTTGCCACCACCACGTAGAGGGGGACAGGAACCAGGTGATGGGATGAGGAGTGTTTGGAGCCCTGGGACAGCTTCCTAGCCCTGTGCTCCGGCACAGGGGGAAAGCTCTCTCCCTGCCCTTTCCCCATGACTCACCACCCTCTGCTCCATCCCAGGGAAGCCCTCCAAGGGCTCAGCCATCCTGCTCCCAGGAAAGGTCTTCACTTACTTCCAGGACTGGAGCACAGACCTTTATGGCGAGGACCAGCAGCAGAGGAGCCTCAGTGCCTATTACTGCCACTCCTTCTTTGACGCCATAACCGCTGGTGGGTGTTTGCTGATGCAACCCTCTCCCGAAACACCCCCCACCCCTCACCCCACTGCTGCCACAGCCTGTCTGGGCTCTGATAAGCTACAGCAATGGGAAAGGTGGGTTTGGCTGGTCCACAACTCTTAACTGTGCTCCTAGGGCTGGTGGCGTCACTGATGCATGTTGCTGCCTCAGAGTGGAGCATCTTCAGGGCACAGCAATGGCTTGGTGTATTGGGAGAGGAGAAAACATCCTAAATTTGGGCCATGGTGAGGCTTGTTTGCTGCAGGAGCTCAACCATGAAAGACAAGCCTTGAGAGGGAGCTGTGGTCAGCTTTTGTCCTCTCCTGGCTGGAGTGGAGGCAAAGAATGAAGCTGAAAGGGTGGCTGGAAAGGCTTCCAAACCCTGAGCATCCTCAAAGCCCCATGGAGCTGCACAGGGAGGAGAGGGGAGCCGGGGAGCTCTGGCTGGGAGATGGGATGAGGTTTCTCACCCAGGACCCCCTCACTCCTGCCTTTGCCCCACAGATGTGGATCACAACCTCTACGTCTTCAAGGGCAACCACTATTGGGTGGTGCTGGCGGGTGGCAATGCCAGTGACCCGCGGCCCCTGCAGACGCGCTGGCCCGGCCTCCCTGCCGGCATCGACGCCTGCGCCTGGTCCCCGCTCAGCCACAGGTTCTACTTCTTCAAAGGTAGGTGAGACATGGGCAGGGGACACCCCAGCCTTGGGGCTGCTGCTGCTCCAGCTCCTGCTCCAGCTGTCCTGGTGGGGCTGGAGCACCTTCTCCTGCCCATATCCCCTGTCCCTTCCCTCCCTGCTGGATAGTGTCCAGCGCAGAGCCACGAAGATGATGAGGGGAGTGGACCATCTCCCTTATGAGGAAAGGCTGAGGGAGCTGGGTCTCTTTAGCTTGGAGAAAAGGAGACTGAGGGGTGACCTTATTGATGTTTATAAGGGAGAGTGTCAGGAGGATGGAGCCAGGCTCTTCTCAGTGACATCCAATGACAGGACAAGGGGCAATGGGCATAAGCTGGAACAGAGGAGGTTCCACCTAAATATAAGAAGAAACTTCTTCCCAGTGAGGGTGACAGACACTGGAACAGGCTGCCCAGGGAGGTTGTGGAGTCTCCTTCTCTGGAGACGTTTAAAGCCCACCCCGACGTGTTCCTGTGTGACCTGATCTGGGTGGTCCTGCTCCAGCAGGGGGATTGGACTAGATGATCTTTCCAGGTCCCTTCCAATCCCTGACATTCTGTGATTCCCGCTGGTGTCCTCCCAGCATAGAGCTGTGGCATGGCTGGGTCCATGTGTGCAAAGTTGCAGGAATCCCGAGCTCGGTGCCTGCACAGATTAACCATATGGCCCCCGGCAGCCTGAGCACCCCTTGTGCCTCAGTTTCCCCATCAGCCCATTCAGGAGAGCAGCACTCACCTGTGTTTGAAAACAAAATCAGATCATGAAACCCTTCCAGGGCTTGGGAAGAAAATGCTTCCCGAAGATGTGTGGCATTCCCACGCTGGGGCTGAGCTGTCCTGAGGAGCAGAAATGCCCTTTCCCGGAAGCTCGTCCCAGCCGGGTGGGCAGGGGAAGGTCAGACCAGGCAGCCCGGCTGCCAGAGTCAGCCCCAGCTTTTAATGGAAACCAGTTGCTGGTTGTCAGAAAGGGGGCTTTGTTGCTGCATCTGGGTGGGAGCCAGAAGCCCCTCTCCCTCCCTGCCCCTGGGGCTGGGTCAGGCTGAGGCTTGTGAGAAGAAAGGGGCTTTTGTTCAGTGGGGACAGGGCTCTGCAGGAGCAGGCGCTGCGGGGCCGACTGAGCACTCGCCGCGTTCCTGCTGCTGCTGGTCCCGGTTGTCCCAGCCCAGGAAGGGTCTGGGTCCGTCTGTCCTGCTTGCTGTGCAGGAACAGGGGAAGTTTGGAAGCAAGCAGCATGGCTAGTGGACAGTATGGTGGCCTCGCTCTGTCCCTGGCAGTCCCTTTCTGTGCCTTCAAGCCCCTGAGCTACTGTGCCTCAGTTTCCTCCCAGCCCCGCAGTGGTGTTGCTTGGGTCAGCAGTGGGGTGGATGTCACAGATTCATGTCTTGAGCTGCAATCCTTCCACATCTTCTGAAGCTAGTCCTGTGATGGACCCCAAGGCAGGCTCTAACCCCTCTGTCCTGCTCTTCTCAGGTGGTCGGTGCTGGTGCTACAGGGGCTCCACCTTGGAGGAGGGTTTCCCCCAGAAATGCAGCACCCGCGGGCTCCCGCGGCACCCTGACACCGCGCTCCACTTCCAGCAGCTCCAGCGCCTGGTCCTCTTCAAGGGACCCAAGTACTACGTGGTGAACGAGGAGACCCTGGCTGTGGAGCCCTACTACCCCCGCAGCCTGCGGGACTGGGAGGGGCTGCCCCCTGGCACGGCCGGTGCCCTCACCCACCGCGACGGCTTCGTCTACTTCTTCCGTGACGACCAGTACTGGCAGTTTGACCGGGCAAAGCTGCAGGTGGTGGCCACCGGCAAGTGGGCCACCCAGCTCCCATGGATGGGCTGCTGGGACGCAAACGGTGGGCAGGTCCTCTTCTGAGCAGAGTGTGCTGGGATGAAAGGGGGTGGGGCTGAACTCCCCCTCTTGCTCACTGCTGCCTGGACCCCACTTTGTTTGACTCTGGATTCCATCTGGGCCGGTCTGTCAGGGCCCGGGGGTCGGTGGAGCGATGCTGGAGCAGCAGGGATGCAGCCGTTAGCCCAGGCTGTCCTGCCACAGCCAAGTGGGCTGGAGGCTTTGGGAGACATTTTTTTCAAAGAGATCACAAGCCAAGGTATAAGCCACGGAGCCTGTGAACAAACCCATTTCTGTTAACGTTCAGGATATTGTCACACACTTTTTTCCAGACCAGTCTGGGCTTTGCAGGTACTTTAGCTGTGGTTTTGCTGTCATCAGGCAGAGAAGTACCTCGAAGTCCCTTGGTGTGGGGTTTGGGGGCTTTTAAAAAAGAGACTGAGAATGTTTCCTGGGTAAAAAGAAAGAAAAGACATTTGGACAAAAATATGTGTTGAGCTTTGCCCCCACTGTGTGTGCAGGGCCCCTGCTCCCTTGCCCCAGGGATGGGGTGTCAGCAGCTCCAGGACAATCCCACCCCCTCTGAGTGCTTTGCTGGGCTTTGACCACATCCCAGCTCTCTGGTGAGGCACCAGCTGGAGACATCTACATGATGGGATTTTGGGGAGAAAGCAGAGGGGTTTGGTGTAGGAGCCTCTTTGGGGTGAAGGGCAGGGGGGACACAGCTGAGCTGCTGACCGTGTGCTGTGGGATGGTGCTGGGCAGCATGAGCATTACAGCTTGGTTTTCTGATGGGTGGGTGGGCTCTCCAGTGCCTAATAAGGGTTGTGCTCACCTAGCAGCCTTTTTTGTGTGCAGAGAAAGCATCTGGCCTGTCTCTGTCTCCACGAGAGGTGGGATCAGTGTATTGTTGAGTCCTGTGCCCCTCTGCCACAGTCGGACGAGCGGGGCTGCCGAAGTACTGGGGGAGGTGGGATAGAGGAGAGGGTGATCAGGACAGATGGACATGTCTGTGCACGCAGGCTCATGGGGACAGTTCGTCTGTGTATTCCTCATTCCTTCCCCAGAGCAGGCTCCCCACCTGGAAACGCCGCCGGCTCCTGGGCACCACTCACGGCTGCGAAGAGCCGGCGTCTCCCACAGCCCCGAAGGGAGGCCCTGAGGCTCGACCGCAGCTGTCGGTGCTGCCCAGGACAGGGCTCAGCCTTCTTCAAATGTCCTTGGATTTGAGAGATTGGGGGATTTTCACCCTGCTGGAGTTGTACACGGGTGGGCTGCTGCTTTGCTGGTGATTCTCCCAGGACTTGGACCCCAGTGTTGGGTGCCCTGTTTTGGGCCAGTACATTTGGCACCGGGCTGCAGCCGGTCCTGTCATGCCAGGGTGCTGTGCCCGGGTGCTGTGCCAGGGTGCTGTGTTGGGATGCTGTGTCAGGATGCTGTGCCCAGGTGCTGTGCCAGGGTGCTGTGCTGGGGTGCTGTGCCCGGGTGCCGTACTGGGGTGCTATGCCATGGTGCTGTGCCTGGGTGCTGTGCCAGGGTGCCATGTTGGGATGCTGTGTCAGGGTGCTGTGCCCAGGTGCTGGGGGCACACGCAGCCCCCCGGCTATGGCAAGGTGGTGGAGGAGCTCTCCCGGGGGCCGCAGCCGCTGCGTCCCGTGGGGCTGGGGAACTGGGTCCCCAAAATGCACCCAGGAGCCACCCCGCAGCCCACCACCCTCCCGGCCGGGGTGGAGCTGGAGGGGCCAGGAGCAAGGGGCCAGGCCCTGCGGGGACCCAGGGCCAGCACCGTCCCTAAGCCTCGGCGGTGCCTGAAGAAGCACAGTGAGCAATGGCACTGGTGTCTCTGTTGCTACCCTCTTGCAGCTCTTTGGCCTCTTCCTCCTCCCCTTCCAGCTCTCTCTGCTGGGACATTTCCAGGTTGCACAAAACCTTGTGGAACAGCTGAGCCGAGGACTTTGGGAGTCTGACCACCAAGAGGACCAGCTGTCTCTGAGAGATCTCTGCCCTGATCTCTGTGGCTTTGGGAAGCCCTCACCTTGGTGTTTGTCTTTCCAGCTCCTGGTGCTGCTGTGCACCAGGGTGCTTGTGGAGAGGGCAGGAGGGAGGCAGAGGGACTGGTCTGAGCATCACCCCCATGATGTGCTCAGAGGTCCTCACACTGGACCTGCACAAAGCTCAGCCTTTCTCCATTCCTCTGGGCACCCTACTCGGGAGTGGGGAACGGAGCCACGCTTGGGGTCAGCCATGCTGAGGTTCCCCTGCTTGGGTGGGCTTCATGTTCTAGTCTGGATTTCAGCAGCACGTGGTGGCATCTCAGCAGAGCGTCTGAGCCTGTAAAATGGGCGCAAAAATGTGACTGTCTCAGGGCTATCAACTCAGGGGAACTGAGCCCTTAAGATGCATCTTGTAGGGCCCCCAGGTCACCTCACCTGTGGTGGAGGTGGATGAAGGAGTGATGGCGAGGTGGCAAATCCCCTCTCTTTTGGGATTGTGAGAAACTTGGGGTGCTGAAGAGCTGCTCTCTAACCCCCTCCTGCCTTGCTACTGGAGACCTCAGGAGAAAATCCACCCCTGGTGTGACTGGGGAAGAAGGAGCAGAGCTGCAGGAATGGGAGGGTTAATGGGGAGTGTTTGCAGCCGGTCTCTTGTCACCAAGGAGAAGGGATCAGCACTTGGGAAGGAAACAAAACACCCACTGCCAGGAGGGTGATTTCCTCTCCTCAGGCTCCTTACAGCCCTGGGACCCTAGAAGGGCTCCTGGGCATCCCCAGCCCAGGTGGCAGAGAGCAAGTGACACCAGGTGAGTGTGATTGCTGGGGAGGTGGGCTTGTGACATGGCCTGGGACAGCTCCCTCTTTCCCCATCACCCATGTCCCCATCAACCCTTTCTCTCTGTCTTCTCCCAGTCTTATGGCACAATGTGGGGGATGCCAGGCATCGCGGTGCGGAGCATCCGTCCCTACCAGTCCAGCCAGCAGTACCTCTATGCCATGAAGGAGGACTTGGCTGAGTGGCTGAAGGAGCTGTATGACCTGGACATCGAGGTGGGCACCTTCATGGAGGTGCTGGAGACAGGGGCCGTGCTCTGCTCCCATGCCAACCATGTCACCCAGGTGGCAGGGGAGTTTGCCCGTGTCTGCCCCGACGTGGCCCGTCACCTGCGTCTGCCCGCTGCCAGCGTCGCCTGCAACCTGGCGGCACAGCCGGGCACCTTCCAGGCCAGGGACAATGTCTCCAACTTCATCCAGTGGTGCAGGAAGGAGATGGATGTTCAAGGTAGAGTGCTGGGCTCCAGCCATGTCCCTGGGTGCAATTCCCCTCTGCTGCTCCTGGCATCACTGCAGGTGCTTTCCATGTGTCCCCCCAAGCAGGTGCCACCCTGGCACCGGGCAGCACCGTGAACGCAAGAAGTCCCTGAGCTGGAATTTCTTGCAGAATCTCCTCAGGGCTCGGCAGCAGCTCTGCAGGGTCCCAGCACCTGGCGGGTGCCTTTGCTTGGGTGCAAATATGAGCTGGGGGGTGGGAAGGGAAGGGGCGTACGCTGCAGCCTGGTGCTGCCACACACGGCACGATCTCAGCCATACGGACATCAGGAGAGGTCCTGGCTCTGAGCAAAGGGTCTGTCACCCTGTCCCCACCACCAGTGGTTGCCTGGAAAGGGCAAGGACACCAAGTGACACGTCCTCGGTGCACCCAGCCACTGGGTTTGGTGGCTTTGAGATGCTGTGAAACAGCCATAACACCTCTGCGTGTAGATGCCCGAGGGGAAAGTGCTTCCTCTGCTGATTTTTCCCAGCTCTTGTGGGACCCAACAATATTCCTAAGGGAATGTTCCAGGCATAACATCCCTTTGGATGGGTTTTGACCCCACCAGTGTCCCCCAATCCACCCCTTTTGTCCCCATCCCCATGCCCTGTCTCAGCCCATCCCTGTCCTGCCCCAGATGTCCTCATGTTTGAGACGGAGGATCTGGTGCTGAGGAAGAATGAGAAGAACTTTGTGCTGTGCCTGCTGGAGCTGGCACGCCGGGCTGCCCGCTTTGGCATGCGTGCCCCAACCCTCGTGCAGATGGAAGAGGAGATCGAGGAGGAGCTCCGCCAGGAGCTGGACCTTCCTCCTGCAGACACCCCCTTGCCCCGTCCCCTCAGGAAACCACGGGACCTCCACAACCTTGACCAGATGGTACAAAGGGGCATGGACTAGGATGTGGATGGGGGTGGAGATGGTGGGGATGTTCATGGAGATGGAGATGGGGATGGGAATGTCTATGCCAGGACTTTTCCCAGGAGTTCTGGTGAGAACCCATCCCTGCTGCCCACAGGTCCAGCACCTGGTGAGCTGCTGTACCTGCCCTGTCCAGTTCCCCATGATCAAGATATCTGAAGGGAAATACCGTGTGGGCGACTCTGACACCTTCATCTTTGTCCGGGTGAGTCTGCTTCACCCCATGCTTTTGGGGCACAGGCACCAGGAGTCCTGCTCTGCTGTCATGAAGCCTCTTCCATAATCCATCCCCCAGATGGGGCCAGGGTGGAGTTTTTGACCATTATCCCCAAAGCAGGGCAGCTGGGATGCTCGGTCCTCTGATACACGATTGCATGGATGGAACCACTGTGTGCATGGGATAGAAACCCCCTCCCATGCCAAGCCAGAGCCAGGTCTTACCCAGCAGTGGGAACACTGGGATGCCCCGTTCCTGCCTGGATCCATCCCTAAGCCTGACCTTCCCCAAGGACTCAGCATATCATGGTGGAGAGGGGTTTTGTAAAAGGCTCCCCACTGTCCCTGGGGTGATGGAATCTTCCTGTTGAGATGGCAGCAGGAGCTGACACCCTCCCTGACTCGATGGTGCTGAGCCGGGGATGAAGCTGTCCTTTGGGAGACCTGGTGGCACTTGGGGCAAGCCCACGCCTCTTGGAGCCCAGCTGAGTGTGCCACCCCCCAAGCTGCTTAAGAAGAGGTGGTGGTCCCATGGCTACATGGCACAGACCTTCCCGGGCCTCACGGCACATGCATCCCGTGCAGATCCTGCGGGAGCACGTCATGGTGCGGGTCGGGGGCGGCTGGGACACCTTGGAGCATTACCTGGACAAGCACGACCCGTGTCGCTGCACTTCGCTCTGTGAGTCCCTGCGGCCCCAGACCCCGGGGTTGGGCTGAGGGGGGTCCAGGGTGCTTCTGGGGGGGATCTGTCGTGAATCTTGCAGGAGCAGGAGGCTTCGTTGCTGTGCTGCCTGGTTGCTGTGCTGGGGAATGTCTGGATTTTGGGAAATCTTTGGTGGCCACTAGAGGTCACAGAAGACTTTTGGATTGAGCCAGACTCCAAACACCCCTTTATGGGAGCTCAGAGTTGCACCAGCATCCCTGGGAAGGGGGATGCTGAGCAATAGCTGGGTGGGCTGCACCCGGGAGTGGGTGCAGTGGACAGGGGTGCTGAGCCCCACCCCTGTTTTCCCCACAGCTCACAAACAAGCCTGGAAAAGCAGGACCCCCCAGCAGCAAGTGCAGCATGAGGTCCGGCTGTGCCCGGCCCCGAAGGCAGCTGCCCAGGGCCAGCCCCAGCCCGCGCTGCTGGTCAGCCGCTCGCAGAGCCCCCTGCCCCCCGTCGCCTGGGGGTCCCGAGTCCCTCCGAGCCCCCGGCCCCCAGGAAACCACTCACCAGAGGGTCGCCCAGTGGGTGCCAGCCCTCGCCGAGAGCCACCGCAGCCCTGGCGGGTCCCTTCGGGCAGGTAAGTGATGCCACGTTACTCCTTGTCCCAGACCTCCTGGTCTCAGAGCAGTTTCTCTCATATCTCTGAATTTCTTCCCTCCCTTCTGGAGGTGCCAGCACCAGGCTGGATGGAGGGGGCAGGCAGCAGCTCCCTGGCCCCTCTCTGCTCTCTCTCCTCGCAGGACACGGGAGCCACCATTGGAAAGGCAGCCACCCCTGTCCAGTTCACCCACTCGCCATAGCTCCCCTGGCTACAGGGTGACCGGCCGGGCACCCACCCCTTCCCGGCTGGTCCCCGGCATCCAGGATGGCGTGGGGGTTCCCAGGGCACCGCATGTGAGCACCCCGGGAAAACCCACCGTGGCACCAGCACGGGGCAGGTCCATGGCACCCAGCACCCGTCTGACACCAGCACCTCTGAAAAGCACCCAGCAAGGAGGCAAGTTGTCTGGGGCGGCTGCCAGGCTGCAGAAACGGGGAGCCCCCACAGCTGTGACACCCCGTGCCCCCAGCCCCATCAAGGTCTGTGCCCCCTCCCCGCACCGGGATGCCCGGGGAGACCCACAGAGCCGGCAAAGCCAGGGGGGAGGGAGACGGGGAGCCCTCGGCCGGGGCCGACCACCCTCACCCCGAAATTCCTCCAGGGAGCCTTGGGAGCAGGACGGCAGCATTAAACCCCATGCCCGACCCAGCCCAGCCGGCTGCCGGCCTCCCATCCCGCTGGTCCCCACTGGCGATGGCTGCAAGGGCTGTGCTGCTGGGGCGGGTCCCCGGCAGTGCCACCCAGCCCTGAGCCCACGGTCTAGGGGTGCTGAGGGACCCGGGGCACCGGCAGACGAACTGGGAGTAACCTGTGGGAGTGAGGGGCTCCAGGGGTGCTGGGGGCACACGCAGCCCCCCGGATATGGCAAGGTGGTGGAGGAGCTCTCCCGGGGGCCGCAGCCGCTGCGTCCCGTGGGGCTGGGGAACTGGGTCCCCAAAATGCACCCAGGAGCCACCCCGCAGCCCACCACCCTCCCGGCCGGGGCGGAGCTGGAGGGACCAGGAGCGGGGGACCAGGCCCCACGGGGACCCAGGGCCAGCACCGTCCCCAAGCCTCGGCGGTGCCTGAAGAAGCCCGAGCGTGTGCCTTCCATCTATAAGCTGAAGCTGCGGCCCAAGGTGCGGCCCCGGCGGGACCACAGGCCGGGCAAACGCCCCTCACGTATCCCTACCCCGCTGGGGCAGTGCCCACATGCCCCCCGGGGCCAGCATCACCCCCTGGGACCCCCCCGGCACCCCCAGCCTGACAGCAGCCACCCCAGGACCAAGCCCTCGCCAGCTGACAGCAGTGCCTGGCTGACTGAGGATGATGAGGAGGTGTGGGTCTGACCCCCCCACCCCAGAGAGATGGATTTGCTTCCAGTTGCTCTTTGGAACTGGACCTCCCCCTTACCCATGTGGGTTTGTTTGGACTGATCATTCTCTTTCTAAACAAGTGCTCCTGTACTGGGTTGGGTGGAAAAATCCAATCCCAAATGGAGAGAATGGGGCACTTTCTGCAGGGATGAGGGATGTAGCCAGCCCCTACAGGATCCCCATAAAGCAGGGACACCCCGCACCTGGCATTCAAGCCTGCAAACCATCTTGTACCTCAGCCTTCCCTGTCTGTACAATGGGAACACCCATGCTCTTGTCTCACAGCACCAAGAGCCTTAAGGAGAGTTTGAGTTGCTCAGGGGTGGGGGGTGGTGTGTCACAGGAGGTGACCCTTGATGAGCCGCATGGGCTTCTTTATGGGTGAAGGTGGGAGACTGAGGAGGGGTTGGTGGGCACCTCGGTGGTGATGGTCAGAGTGATTGGTGGCTGTCTCCAGGGCTCACTGCAGCCCTGGACCTGGTGATGCTGTTTGTGCAATAGAGATGTACCAAAGCTCTTCTGTTTCAGCATCTTTTCTGCATGGGTGAAGAGGGACAGAGGATAATCCTGACAGGGGTTCACAGCTGGTGAAGGGAGTTGGTGCTGCTGGTCTGGCTGTGTGCACAGCAAATGTCCCTCTGAGAGCCCTGCAGGGGCCAGAGAGCCCCCGTCACCCATGAAATTGAAACCAGACCCACACCCCTGCAGACGTGCAATGAGGGCAAGCGCCAGGGCCTGTGGGTGCAAAACCTGCTTGTAAAGATGCTCCTTTTGCAAGGGAGAAATAACTTCCCCCACCCTGGACCCTGCCTCCTACAGAAGGGCTGTGAGAGCGGCAGCGGGGTGGTGAGAGATCTGGCATCACGGGCAAAGAGCAGCGAGGCAGGTACAGAACAAGGGGACAGACCTGATTTTTAATTGATTTCCAAGAAGGGGGTGCAGGGTGTTACAGGTGGTGTAGACACCTTGGGGATCTCCAACAAGAAGTCCAAGGGGAAAGGAAAGTCAAGTCCAGGTGACCAGGATGCTCACCAGGGCAGGAGGAGGAGAGAAGCATCCTCACCAGGGCTGGACCAACCCCAGGCATCACCTCTTGTGGCACCACGGGGGCAGGAACCTGGCACTGCCCTGGGGACACCCTCAGCCTCTCCCAGGCTCAGGAGCAGGTTCTTTTGAGCAGGACCAAGGTGACGTTGGGCGAGTGGTAACACTTTGTACTAAGGGTGTGAGCAGGGGCGAGGTGTGGGTGACTCATGGCTGCTGCTCTGCTCCTGCCTGCTCTGGGCTCTGGGCCCTGCCAGCTTGGCCAAGGTGGGACCTCCCTGCCCTGCATCCCTGCCTGCACCCAGCGGGTACCATCACCCCCTATCCCTGCCTGCACCCAGTGGGTTCCACTGACCCCCTCCTGTGCTCTTGGGAAAGTAGCTCTTTGTAGCTCTCATTTTCTCGGGAGCAGGGAAATGCTGTTGAAGCAGTGAGAGTTATTATTACTAATATAACTTTGTCTGTCTATAAAGTACAATAGAATATAACAATTATATTTATAACCTTTTTTTTTTTTCCAAAATACTAAATAGATGCTATAAAAACCCGTAACTTATTGTGCTATAAACGGCAGGCTACAGGGTTATAACAAACAATGTATTGATTTAGTTGCTGATATGTGTACATCAGAGCACTTTATAAATGCTTTATTCTTAGCATTTACCAAGGATTTTCCTTCTCAAACAGTTTGGAGGGATAAAGCCAGCCAGAGACTGATACGTGGGCTTACACGTGCTCATAAATCCTGACATGATGAGGTCTGGGGGGTGGTCAGTTTGCTGTGAAGGCGAGGGGTGGTGATGAGAGCCATGGCCCTTTCCTGGCCGGGGGTCTCGCAGCCACCTGAGATGGCCCCATGTCCCCCCATCATCTTTTCTCTTTTTTTCCTTGTTTTTTTTTGAGCAAGGGGAACGGGGTTTGGATCCCAAAGTGGCTGCTGGGGGCAGGAGGAGAGGAGCAGGGTGACCCCCAACCCTGCAGTGCTGGGGTACAGGGCAGTGCACACCCAGCAGCAGGGATGGAGGGGGAGGAATGCACTGTGCTCGAGCTCAACTGGACCTGCTCTTAATAGAAAGTGTTACCAAGAGCACAGTGGAGCTTCTGGGAGATGGAGACCTGGCCTTGTGGGAGGAGATAGGGCTGGTGGCTTTTTGCTTTACTGCCCAGAGCAGCGCTGAACACCATCACCCCATTTCCCTGCCTGCCCTCAGTGGGATCCACCACCCTGTGTCCCTGCCTGCACCTTCGTTACACCAGAAATCATGGAATCATAGAATAGTTTGGGTTGGAAGGGACCTCAAAGATCATCTAGTTCCAATACCCTGCCATGGCAGGGACACCTCCCACTAGACCAGGTTGTTCAAAGCCCCATCCAACCCGGCCTTGAACACCTCCAGGGGTGGAGCATCCACAACCCCCTGGGCAACCTGTGCCAGTGTCTCACCACCCTCAGAGTGAACTGGCCTCAGATCCTGCCTTGGAGGACGAGGACGACGTTCCCCAGAGAGCAGCCAAGGAGGAACCACCTGGCCCATCATTGGCACAACACCCCAACACCATTTGCTGACACAGCCCGTGCTTTGCTGCAGGACAGGCTGCAGGTGAGCTGCAAGGCTGGGGTGAAAACAAGCCAAAGGATTAAAAAATAATAATAATTTAAAACATAATGGAGAGCTCACTTTCCTGTTAAGAGAGGTGCACAGAACAAAGAAAAAAATAAGGAATGCAACTGGAAATGCAAGTCCAGCTCCCTATTGCTTCAGAGGCTGCCTTGGCACCACCACCATCTCCTGTGGCTGGGGGCAAGTGTGGCCCTGGGAAAGGCTGGCACAGGCACTGCCAGGGGTGCCACGGCACGGGGGGCACCCACCTGCCCAGGGACACCAGGGGCTTGAGTCAGAGCTGTGCAAAGCTGGTTGCCTGCTGAGCTCAGGGTGCGAGGTAGAGGAGGGCTGATCTGCCTGGCTAGGAGCAGCTGAGATGTTTGGTGTTCAACAGGCTGGTGCAGGAGGAGAAGCCTTCCTTGGCTGGGCTGGGGCAAGGGGGGCTCAAAGTGCTGGGGAAGCAGCACCCCAGGGGCAGGATAGGGGTTTGTTGGGTTTTTTTTCTCCCTTTTCTTGCTCTCATCCAGAAATTCCACTTGGAAATCTGACCCAACCAAGCCAGAAGAGAGCCTGTGTAACCTGGCCTCTTGCTCTGCCTTCTAAGGGAAGAAACAGGGAGGGAAACAGTTCTGCAAGGAGGGAAACTGGACTCCCACCTCCACCTCCCACCTCCACCGTGCCCCAGGGGACTGTGCCACCCCCTGTGCATCAGGACACAGGCACTGGGCAGTCTCCTTGCAGGGAGCAGGCAAGGACAGGCAGCAGTGAGCGTTGCTCCTGTGATGCTGGGGTAGGAACCGGCAGGGACAGACCCAACAACCAACCTCTGGACACCATCTGAGGCATCTCCACCTCCTGGTGCCTCCTGGCGCTCCAGGCATGGCAGAGACACAAACTCCCCAGGACGACTTCTGCCCTGAGTGCTGGAAGCTTGGGGAGATCTTGGGGTTTAGCCGAGGTCCTCCCTCACTCCTCACTACCTCCAGGCAACCCATCTGCTCTGACCTTCTGGTGGCCACCATATCATCCTGCCCAGCACTGCCCAAAGTGCCCCATCCCCAGATGTCACTACAGGGTGCCAGTGCTGGTGGGGAAGCAAATTCCAAGATACCTCCAGCACAGCTCCCACCATGACATCATCCCCACAGAGCACAGAGTGGTGACCTGGGGGGTCACCATCCTCGAGGCCAGGGGCACAGCTGGGGGGGTCCATCAGGGCAGGGGGCTCACATGATGGTGCAGCGGTTCCTGCGCAGAGCACCCTGGAAGCGGATGGTGGTGTGGACATGCTTGCAGCGAGCACAGCCCACACTCTTGAGGAGCTCACTGAAGAGCAGCAGGATGTGCCAGTTGTACTTGGCCGAGCACTCGATGTAGCCACACTTCCACGTCTTCTTCACCAGGTTGGAGACGTTCCAGCGCGGGATCACCCGGCCCCGCTGCAGGTCCCGCTTGTTGCCCACGATGATGATGGGAGTCTCTGAGGTGCCGATGACCCTGGGGGGGGCAGGTGGTGAGGGAGGACAGAGGGGACGGGGCACAGCGCGACGACTGACCAGCCCGCAGACCCCAACCCCTCCCAGACTGGAGTTTGGCTTTGGCTTGCCATGAGGAACATGCCTCCTCTTGGCGTGTGCGTCATCCTCCGTGCCAGTCCCAGTTACTTTCCCAGGGGTGACTGCCATCACCCACAGGGGATACCAGCCCAGGGTCCTGCCCCCAAATTTAGTTTTGCTTTTGGTTTTGGGCTCCCAGCACTGCAAAGGGGCTCTCCCCTCAATTGTAATATCTCATCTCTGATGCCAAGAGCGGAGGAGCATTCAGTGAGCTGTACTGGGTCCATTTGTGGGCTCCCCAGTTCAAGAGAGACAAGGAACCATTGGAGAGACTCCAGTGGAGGCTGCGGAAATGCTGAGGGGCCTGCAGCATCTCTGTGCCCCGGAAAGGCTGAGAGCCCTGGGGCTGCTGAGCTGGAGAAGAGAAGCCAGAGAGGGGATCTAATCAATGCTGATCAAGGGCTAAAGGGTGGGGGCAAGAGGCTGGGGCCAGACTCTTGTCAGTGGTGCCCAGTGACAGGGCAAGAGTTAATGGGCACAAACTGGAACCCAGGAAGATCCACCTAAACTTGTGGAAGAACTTCTTTACTTTGAGAGTGGTAGAGCCTCGCCCAGGCTGCCCAGAGAGGTTGTGGAGTCTCCTTCTCTGGAGAGATTCCAAAGGTGCCTGGACATGATCCTGGGCCCCCTGCTCTGGGTGAGCTGCTGGAGCAGGGGGGTTGGACCAGATGATCTCCAGAGGTCCCTTCCAACCCCACCATGCTGGGACTCTGTACCACCCTGCTGGGAGACCCGGGGGATGTACCTCCAGCAAAACAGTCTCTACCTTGTTTCCAGGATCTGCTGGCGGATGGTTTTGATGTACTCGAAGCTGTCAAAGCAGCAGATGTCATAGACCAGGATGTAGGCATGGACGCTCCGGAGCCCCCTGCAACACACGTCCGCCCACTCCTGCAAGGTGCAGAGAGGGGTCAATCCTGGCTCAGCCCTATTACTGTGCCCAGAGGGTGCCTGGAGCTGGGCACACCAAGGATGCTGCTGCTCTGGCAGGTAAGAAGGGGTTGCACACTCTCTGTCCCCAGCCCTCAGCACCTATCTCATCTCACTGTCCCTGTAACGGCTGCTGCTACACACCCC
>VYZX01005970.1:412435-424844 GCA_013401335.1 Brachypteracias leptosomus | reverse complement strand
CCTCAGGCCACACCCCCCCATCTCCAGAGATCCCTTATCCCCCTCGTTAATCCAGAGGAGAGATAATGGTTTTGTCAGCCCCAATTCCTCTCCTGAGTGGGGATTACAGCCTAATGTGCAGCAGCCCAGGGGTGAGCTGGGAGGGGGGGCTGAACACAGCCCCCTGCCCTCGATGTAAAAGCTTCATCCTCCAGAGCCGCTAATCAGGTGTGTTAATTAGTGATGTACCCTGTTTTTCAGGCAGGGCAGGTGAGGAGGATGCTGAGGGCTGAGTGGGGCTCAGCACATCCCCATCCCTGTGGGGTTGAAGTGGATGGACCAGCAGCTCCATGGCGCAGAGAGGGATGCTATAGGAGTGAAAATCTGCCCCGCTTCCAGCCACTCTCCCAGCCCAGCAGTGGTACTGGGAATGGCAGCTCATGCAGGCAGCACCGAGACCCTCCTGAGCACCACTGTAGAGGAAAAAGCTGCACCAAGGAGGAAAGGCATCACCTCTTCCTGAGCAAACCTCTCCAGTATCGTGAATCATCCCTTCCTGAGTCCATCATCAGAGTGAGGCAAAACAAGAAGATCTAGGACTGAAAGAAACTGGGAAAAGGAAAGTTTTGGGGTGCAGGTCAGTCTCCATCACAGAGAGCAGCACGGGAAGGAGACACAGCCCCTCTCCATCCACCGGGGAGAGGAGCTGATGTGGGGCCTCTGTGTGGAGTGCTGCAGGAGGGTGAAGGGCCGTGTCACGCTGGGCTTCCTCGGAGTCCTGATACTCCCGGAGATCGATAGATTGCAGCTCATCCCCACGCTGGGCTGCAGCTCTCTCCAGTGTCCTGGCGTTGGGATGGTTTTCCCGTGCAGGGCAGGTTTCCCAGGGTGCTCGGGGCTGGAGGAGGGTTGCACCGCCCATCCCGCCGGAATGTCAGGGAGCCAGCGGCTCCTGCTCCTCTCCCAGGATATCTCCACAGGGACGCTGCTCCTGGGCACGGAGCAGAGCCCGGTGATGCTTCCCAGCAGGCAGAGCCGTATCCCCCAGCGTGATCCTTTCCGTTCCCCTCAAAGCCACCCCTCCGACCACCTTCTCTTCCCTGGATACTCCATCTGTACCCATCAGCCGCCTCCTCTCGCACGCAGCCAGGCAGGGAGTTAATCGAGTGTGTCAGCATTGCTGCTGTGTCAATAAATTACTCTTTGCTATTTCGGGCTGTCTCTCACGTTGACCTTTCGTTCCCTGCACACACTGATTAATTTTTAAACCTCCTCCTTGCTCCTGGAGTGCTCACTTTGCCTCCTGCCTGACAGCCTGGGGGAAACCTGGGGCACTACAAGACCCCTATAACCCTGTCCCTGTCGGGCACGGGAGCAATGTGATTATATTGGTTAAAAAGACAAGAGGACCCAGTTCCCACGGGGCTGTCCCCACTGGTGGCATTGCCCTCTAGGGTGGCTGCAGCCACAGCCAGGCACCTCCAGCTCCTTGCCCTGCAGCAGTGGCACAGTCTGTGCCCCTGGGACGAGGCTCTGGAATGAGCTTAAAATCCCCTTTTTTCCCATTAAACCTGCTCAGAAGCAGCTGGCACTGGTGGCAACACTTCCCAACCCCACACTACCTTTTTGGGCTGTTTTGGAAGCACTGGGCCATTGAGGAGCTGGTGGGGCCAGCATTCTGGGAACAAGCCCAGGCAGTGCTGGAGGCTGAAGGCCACCCCAGGAGGGGACAAGCAGCCCCACTACGCCTGGCTTGGGCAGTGGGTGCATCGGGGTCTGGCTCTCCAGGAACCAAATGGTTCATTTTTCACCCAAATGCTCTGTCCACACTCCCCCAGCCCCTTTGCTGGTGCCAGCTCTGACAGCCATGGAGCTGGGTCCCGGTGCTCCAGGATCCACGTGGCATTACCAGAGCCACGGTCCTCAGACTGGGATGCCGTTCCTCCCACATCTGCCATCATTTTAGGAGAAAAAGCTCTATCCTGGGCCTGCACAACCAGTACCCATGAGGATATGATCCTTCACATAGGCTTTTAGCAAGCAAACCCTGATGAGGAGGGAGAAGCATGCCCTGAAGAGGAGAACCCGGGACCCTGCAGGATTACACAGACAGGCCCCACTGAGGTCACCAGAGACCTCCGCCCACAACGTGGAGGTCCCATGACACCAGGCCAGCTGCACCCCTACCTGCAGGGTGTTGACAGGGAAGGCGGTGATGGGAGGAAAGTCCATGATCTGCAGGTCGTGGACGTGGCCGTTCATGACGACGGCAGGCAGGTAGACGCGGCGGGTGGTGGTGGGCACACAGACCTCGCTGAACTCGTTGTAGAGGAACTGCCGGACTATGGCACTTTTGCCCACGCCCTGGGCTCCCAGCACGGCGATCTTGAAGGTTGCCACCATGCCGCCGTGCTCCGGCCACTGCCCCGGTGCTGCCCCTGCAGTGCCGAGGCTGCATATTCCCGCAGAGAGGGCCTCAGCCCCATTCAGGATACATTTCCCCTCCGGGACAGCCCGTCACTACAAGGCCAAGGAGAAGCTGGTCAGATCCCAGAGACACCCTGGCAGACCCTGCTGTTGCATCGGGCAATATCTTTCCAAGCAGGAGCCTGTGGGAAAGGATCGTATCTGTCCTTGGGGAGCAGGAGCATCCCCCAGGGCTGGGCAACATCCCCAGTGGGGGTCTCAGCACTGCAAAACCTCAGGGTCCCCCTCAGAGGCTCCCACCCTGCAGAACCAAGGAGAGCCAGGATTCAGACGACCTTTATCCCAGGAAGGTTCTCACAGGCACATTCATCCCTTCCAGTACCAAAGCAAGGAAAAACCCCAGGGACTGTCTGTGGCTCAGGGTTTGCCCAGCCCCAGCAGCAGCGAGGTCCTGGTTTGTGCTGGGGACTCGTACCTTGGCACCTGTAGGGACCGTCACCAGCTGCTCAATCTCAATTGCTGTCCCAAGACAGGGAATCCATCTTCCCTCTGCTTGGACAGGCAGAATTGTCTTTTGCTGGGGTGGGGGGAGATCACTCTGTGCCTGCGAGCGACAGCTTTAATGCTTAATTTCAGGCTTTGAGTGGTTTGGCAATTAACTTGATGGAGGCTAATTTCCCAGCCAGCTGACGGGATGAGCCCACAAGCTGCTGGCACACGTGGTGAGGCCAGAGGGGCCCCAGGGCAGGGCCACATGTACAGGGGGACATGGGGTAACAACCCACGCCCAAAGATGCAGGAGCTGAGTCTGAGGAGCCCAAACACTTGCTATCACCTTATTCCTGACCAGGAGCTGAGATGGAAACAGCAAGGAAGAGGGGCTGGGTCCCACTTTAGCTCACTTCCATTGCTGGGAAGCAGTTTGTGCTTTTTCCCAAACTGTGGATGCTTGTACCAATTTGTGACGTTCTGTTCCATTTTCCCTGAAAACCATCCCCAAAGCACAGCTCCCTGAGCTAGCAGAAAGTGGCAGGTTCAAACCACCCTGTCCTGCCTGTTTGATGGAGGTTATTTGCCTGGAGGAGAGCCTCGGTTGTGGAGGTTTCTGCTGCTGGGTACTGGGGAGGCCAGGCTTCCCACAGCCCCCTCATGTTGGGCCATGGCTCACAACATCCTCACAACCTCCTCAGAGTGGGGCTGGCAGGGCCTGATCCAGCCCCGGGGCAGCAGGACGGGTTTGTGCCCAGGGCTGGGGACCATGGCACAGTGCTGCTGGGACAGTCCCCTGGGGTTCTAATTGCCCTTGGGGATCCACTTGCCCCAGTCCTGGCAGTGGGACCATTTTTGTGCCACATGCACAAACGGGAGGTGCAGGAGCCCCTCGCCCGGCCTTGCCAAGGCCTTTCTCCACCAGCAGAAAGCACTGTCAGTGCAAGTCCCGGGGAACGCTCCGCCGGAGGGACACCCCCGGCCCCACAAACCCTTCCTCCTCGCAGAGGCAACCCCAGCTCCCCTGAAGGGCTGGGGGGTGATGTAGGGACACAGCTGGAGACCAGCACCTGAGCTGCAGAGTGAGCTGAGCCCTGCCCTGACACCCTAAAACCCCTGTCCCCTCTGGGCTGGCCCATGGAAGCCGTGCATGGGGCAAGGCTGGCCCCAGAGCATCACAGACCGACCTGGCAGCTCCCGGCTCCACTAGCATCTCACGCCATCGTGGGAAACTGAGGCATAGGGCGGGGTGGGGGCACAGCCGGGGTGGCCCCGTGGTGGGATGGAGGAGCAGGGACCAGCCGGGGGGATCCAGGCACTCAACGCAAGGCCGAGCCCATCGGGTTGCAGAGACGGGTGGGGGCTCGTAGGGTGCTCCCGGGAAGGATGCTCCGGTTCCTGGCTCCCACCTCCTGGCTCCCGGCGCGACCTTGGGTACCCCGCCTCCCCCCGCCCCCGCCACAGCGCGACGCTGGGGGCAGTCGGAGGAGCCAGCCCTGATCCCTCCACCCCCTCCAGCAGGATGGGGGTAGCAGCAGCATCCCACACCCCGCACCCCGCATCCTGCCCGACCCTCCCGGGGAATGCTCTCCCCGCGGCGGGCAGCGCAGCATCTCTGGCACCGGCCCGGTTGGGGTGGTACCGGGGCTGAAGGGGGTCGCGGGGTGTCCAGGGGTGCCACAAACGCACTCCCCAGGACGACGGGGCGAGGGCGAGGGGGGGAGCGGGGAGCACCGGCGTTCAACTTTCGTTGGGGACCCCTCCCGGCCCCGCTGCCCCGGTCCCCCCCTACCCCGGTCCTGCCCAGCGGTAACTTTGCCCCNCACGGAGGGGAGGGCGGGCAGGCGGGGCCCGGGGGGATGGATGGAGGCAGGAGGTGTCTGGGGAGGGATGGATGGAGGCAGGCAGCACCCGCGGAGGGATGCAGGGAATGCCCAGGCAGAGGCAGGCAGTGCCTGGGGAGGAAGGCGAGGCACTGTGCTCAGGCAGGGATGCAAGCAGGGATGCCCGGGAGGGATGCAGGCAGAGCCCGCGGAGGGAAGGAGGCTTTGCCCGGGCGGGGATGCCCGGGGAGGGAAGAACTCAGCACCCCGGAAAGGAGGCAGGGAATGCCCAGAGAGAGTCGCGGGAAGCCAGGAGGGACACCGGCTTCTCCCGGAGTTCTGGGGAGGTGCTGATCGGAAAAGACCCTCCCATGGCCCCCCTGCAGTGTGTTGGGTGCAACACCATCATCCCCTCCCTCCCCGGCACCCAGCAGCATCTGTGCCCTCACCTCCACCCCGCGGGAGCTCCCTAAGGCCAGATACCTTTGGGGGAGGAGGGTAAGACCCCAAAGGAACCTTTCCCTCACTGCTCGTACGCTCTTGGGCACACTGCCCCTTCCTGTGCCAGCCCCGGGTGCAGCTGGCAGGGCTGGGGATTGCTCTGTGCCCGGTGGGTGCTCTCAGCCCAGGGTGGTGCCAGGCCCCACCAAGGGAGGGACGTTCCTGTTGCAGTGTCTGCGACATTGTTGGGACACCCCACCCCGAGCGTTCACCTGCGCACAGGATAGCGAGGAAGATGCTGGTTGCACCTCTATGGTCCAGGCTCCTGTGACACGATGGGTGCCCCACACCTCTCTGCTTCTTGAAGCAGATCCTGACACCCACTCCAGCTCATCATGACACCAGAGAGCTCTGGGGTGTCTCCGTGGGTCTGGCTGTGATCAGACAGGTTTGACTGAACCTCAGCAGCAGCCCCAGCACGGCCGGGCTCCCCCCAGCCTTGACAGCACCTTTGGCCGGGAAAAAAATCAACTCCAGGGGCACCCCTCCAGGGTGAGGAGGGGCTACAAGTGGTAATACATTGCTGTATCCTTCCTGGGGGAAAAGCGGATGGCAGACACAGCCCCATGGTTCGGGGTGGGGGTTGGCAAGGGCAGTTGGCAAAATGTGGGGCAGCTTTCATGCCACTCTGCACCACGGCTGGGGCTGAGAGCAGCTCCAGGCAGCCACATTTCACCCAGGCTTCCAGACATCTGGGGCTTATTTCCCTGCAGAGCCGCCTGATGCTCGCAGCTGGGGAAATCCTCAGTGTCCCCGGGGGGTTGTTGCCAGGCCCAGATGCTGCTCCGCCCGCACAGCCCCCAACTCTGGTTCCCCCGTCGCCATAAAGCAGCCCTGAGCCCTGGAATGTTTCTGGGAGAGGGCAGGGATCAGGGCTGCACATGAGCTCTCCTGCACAATTCAGGCTCCAGCCGCGGGGCTATTTTTAGCCGTTCCCTTCGAGATGCTCTTCGCTTGCAGTTTTATTTGTGAAATTTAATATACGAGGGAGGGGGGAGGGGATCGGGGCTGGATCCTGGCGCGTCCCCACTGGCTGGGAGGCTTATCCCAGCCTCAGCGACAGGAGACCGACGCAGACCAAAAATCATCTGTCAAAGCTCTCCCGCACCCCAGCACGCAGGAGGGGACAGGCAGAGCTGGCGGCTCGGGGGGCTGCAGCCACCCCCGCCCCTCTGCCACAGCCGCCAAAATCCCCAAGCGAGTCCCTGCCTCTCCCAGTGCTGCATCGTGGGCTCGGGGCCGTGCTGTCACCCGGTGCCGGTCCTCAGCCCCCCCTTGGCATGGAGCAGGATGGGTGCCAGCCGGGCAGGAGCAGCCCCTTCTCCAGGCAGCGCAGCGAGGAGCACCCCGCGAAGTCCCCGCCCCGCGGCATGGCCCCTGGGGAGGAGGAAGGTGGTGGGGACCATTCACCCCCGTGTCTGCTCCAGCCCCGGGAACGTCACCTGCGTCCCCTGAGCTCCCAGCACTGGAGACCAACGATGCTAATGAAGCAAACCCAGTTCACCCAGGGTTGGTGTGTCCCTGTTCACGGGGTGTGAGCGTGCCTGCAAATCCAGAGCAGCAGGAAAGACCAATTTCTCCCCGAGGAGCCCCTGGCAGAACGGGGAGAGAAGGAGAAACCTTTCCCTTTGCCATGGGCTGTGAAAGGGAGCAGCGGCTGACACAGCAGAGTCCTGAGAATCTTGCAGCAGCTTTTTTGTTCCTGTTGGGCCAAACGCTGCCACAGTTCACCCCCAGCACCACGGCAGGAGCAGATCCACAGCAGGGAACAACGATCTCCTCCCACCCTCAGCTCTGGGTGTGCAGCCCATCCCAGGCCCACCAGGAATGCACAAAGGGACACGACAGCAACATCAGTGACTCCAATCCAGGCTGTCACTTGCTACCAGACACTCACACCCGCTTCTCACACAAGAGCATCCCATTGCAGAGCATCCTATGCTGATACGGTACCTGCCACCCCATGTCTTTGAAGGGTGGGAGGTGCCTGATCTTCAAGTACTGCTAAACTAAGGCTGGGCAGGGGCCAGGGACCGTTGCTCTGCACCTCCCAAACCTGCTTCTTGGGTTGTTGTATTTCTGGCCACCTCAAGACCTGAGTTTGGTGCTGCCTGAGCTTGGGTCTGGCTGGGTATGGAGGCTTTGCAGACCAACTCATCCTGCCCGAGACAATAAAGCTCTCTGGAAAATGCCAGCACTAGTGCAGAGGTATCCAAGTGCATCACTGACTTTTATCACCTCACCGCAGGGAAAGCAGGTCACGTTATACACAGCCCACCTGGGGCCCTGAAAGGGCTAACTGGGTACATCCATCTTCTGCTCCTCATCAGAGGCTGTGTGTGCCGAGGTGTCCCCTGAAAGCAGGGCCCTTCTCCTGCTGCCCTTCGAGATGAGGAGAGAGCAGCAGCCGGAAGCAGAGGACCAAAGACACTTGCTAACTCCTCATTCTGCAAGCCCCTGTTTTGTGAGGTCTTTGTTGTAGAAGAGAAGCAGCTGGTGAAGAGGATGGAAGGCTCCCAGTGAGCAAACCACCTCCATCCCAGCAACTCCAGCCCTGGGCAGGGCCAAAGGCAGGAGCATCAGACCCTCTCCCCAGCCCCACAGAGCCACACACAAGCCAGAGCATCGTGGAAATGAGTTTATTGACACAGATGGCAGGTAAAGCCTGAAGAGCAACACAACTACGCAGCCAACACTCGAATGAGCGGCGTGGTGGGAGGGAGGGAAGGAGGGAGAGGCCACAGACAGAGTCCAGGTCTGCCCTGAAGCACAGAGACACCTACACCCCCAAAAAGCTGGGAAGAAACCTGTCAAGAGAAGGGGGTGCTCAACACCACATCCCCCCTCCCCCTGCATCAAAGCCACAGTGGCTGTTTAGTGGAGGCTTAAGTGTTTGTACCATCTCCCTGCCCCGACGCCCTTGCCCTCCCTGCCACTGGTGCTTCCTTAATTGCACTATTAATGATTTTTGCAGTGCACCTGTAGGGCTTGGAGCAAATCACCTCCCAGCACACGTGGGCAAGACTCAAGGGCTGGATTGCTCCAGCTCTGCCCCACTTTTCCCCAGCCAGAGCACAGGGGTTCCTACACAGGGACACCACCTTCCTCAGGGTCCTGCAGCTCCAACACCCCCTTGGAGTCTCTTCCAGGGCACTGTGACCTTTTCCCAGCACTGACTCCTGGTTGCAGACAGCACCAAAGCCCTGATGAACCATCTCCCACCGCAAAACATTTATTGACTTTGAATGTGGCATCAAAAAAGACTAGATGGGGGTTGCTGTGCACAAGAGCTTTGCTCGCTGGGGAGGAGATGGTGTCAAAGCATGCTGGGGAGGGAGAAGCTGGTCTGGGTAGTGGCTTGGTTTAAGCAGGACAAGCAATGGATGGAGCAAGGACATGCAAGAGGCTTTGCTTTCACTGCTGCTGCAGCACTTAGTGGTTGCAATGTGGTGAGTCCACAGCCATGGACTGGAAAGGGAAGGAGTCCTGGCCGTAAGGACAGGTTGGAAAAGAGAGGCCAGGGCAAGGGGCTGCTTGGGGCAGGGGATTAGAGCAGGAGAGTGACTGGCCCTTGTTACCATGTCCCTCTGGGCACAGAGAGCCAAGCTGCACATGGGAGACGCGCTTCCATGATCTGCTCTACTCTCAGCCCCCAGGCAGGCAGGGTACAAACACCAGCAAGCCCAAACCATCTCCCACCCCAGCACAGCCTGGGTTTTGGGAACAGGGAGAGCTGCTCCACTCCCCATGGCACCCCGGGACCCTGCCAGCAGCAGTCCCTCTCCATGGGGGCATGGCTGGTGCCCCTGGCCCCTGGAGATGGATTTCCCACCACCAGCCTTGGGGTCTGCTGAAGGAAGCGCAGCCCTGGTGAAGGTGGCACAGCTCAGAGGGTGGCTGAGAAGGCAGCTTGGCCGTAGCAGGCACGGAAAGAAGAGGAGCTGGGGATGGGTGAGGATGCAGAGACTGTACCTGGAGCTCTGGCAAGAAAATTTGCTCTAAAAGCAGGTTTATTTCCTTCATTTCATCCACCGCTGTCCCATTATCAATCTGGGTCTGCAGCTCCTCCCCACACAAAAGCAGCCTCACTTCTCAAATCAGCAGCTAATGAGCCAGGGAGATGGTTGGAGTGAAAACATACCATCAAAAGCAGCGCTGAGTCTGCCAGCACAAGTGTAATAACCCCCCTCTCTTTAAGGGCTCCATCCGCCTCCACTGACTGAACTGATGGCTCTGTTCCTAGTTCCCTGGGCCCTGCTCGAGCCCGAGGGCCCTGCAGGGCTGCCAACACTTCCTTGCCTTCCCTTTAAGCCAATTACAATAGAAAAACTAAAAAAAAAAAAAAAAGTACAAAAATATAAAATAAAGTGCAGTGTTATGTTTTCAACACTTTTACCTTGTTTTAATGAGCCAACATGTGGTTGTTGCTTGTTGTGTTTTTTTTCTTCAATGAGCAATATTTTACAAAATTTTAGCTACGCCTAAAGCCATTTAGAAAACACTGAACATTGGCACAAAATGGAGAAGCCACAAGAACGGATAATGAGTGAGGGGCAGGGGGGACCTGGGAGTAGTTGAAGCAGTGGTTACAAACTCCATGGACGCTAAAAATATCAAAGGGGTTTGTTCCCTATCATCATTAGCACGTGGATACTAATTGCTACCTTGTTTAATCAGTGCCTTTGACTGAAATCCTACACATGAAAACAGCTGCTTCCAGTTACGAGTGCTTTTTCCTGCGCCAGTGGTGAAGGAGGATCTGGGGACCCCTTTCTCCCCCCTCCTTCTGCAGGGTGAGGCACAGGCTGATCTCCTGTTAGTTTTTCAAGATGGCATCATAGGCCTGGTAGATGTACTGGGACACTTCAGGAGCTCGGCACTTCAGGGAGAGCTGCGGAGAGGAGAGGAGAGGAGAGGAGAGGAGAGGAGAGGGGAGGTTAGTGGGGTGCCAAGGGAGGCAGGAGCTTTCTACCAGCTCCACCAAGGCAACTGGAAACGTCTGACCTACAGCATCGGTTGGGCAGATCATGGATATGGCTGCTGATAGTCACCCAGAGGATTTCTCCTGGGTAGTGCTTGTCACCAACACCAAACTGCCTTCTCAGAGCAGCAGGAGGTTCATGAAAGCAAACTTCCACTGTGGGGCTCCCAAATTCCTCAGGTGTAGGTGCCTCTGCAGGCATGAAGGAGACATTGCCCCCAGCTGTGAGACATGACTTGCTTGCCCTCATGTTGTAAATCACAGCACTAAACTCTGGGGCCTCTAACGATCTGCTGCTCAGTCCTGACAGACACAGGCTGGGCTGTCAGCCCCCTCCAAAGCAGGGATCAGGCTGAGACCAGGCTTGTGCCATTGGTCCTTCTGCAAACACCTTCAACCACCTTCCAGTGCTTGCTCTCACCCCATGGGTCTCCAGACCACAGATTTTTCTTGAAATTCCTGAAACAGCTTCCAACAGAAGCAGGTTCAGAGGAAAGCCACAAAGATGATTATAGGGCTGGAGAACCTCTGCTATGAGGACAGGCTGAGGGAGCTGGGGTTGTTCAGCTTGGAGAAGAGAAGGGTCTGGCGTGACTTAATAGTGACTTTCCAATACCTGAAAGGGAGCCACAGGAAAGCTGGAGAAGGGCTTTTTACAAGGGCCTGTAGTGATAGGACAAGGGGCAATGGCCTGAAACTGCAAGAGGGTAGATTTAGACTAGATATAAGGAAGAAATTCTTCACCGTGAGAGTGGTGAGACACTGGCACAGGTTACCCAGGGAAGCTGTGGATACCCCATCCCTGGAAGTGTTCAAGGCCAGGTTGGATGAGTCCTTGAGCAACCTGGTCTAGTGAGAGAGAGGTGTCTCAGCTGACAGTAGGGGGCTTGGAACAAGATGATCTTCAAGGTCCCTTCCAACCTTAACCTTTCTATGATAAATCCTCTAGTACCAGGATGCTCAGACACACAGGTCCTCAGAAGGGGAGCAAAGTCAAAGAAAACAGCTACAGGAGTGATGATGCAGGACAGAGATAACCTTCCTACAGCCATGGGCCCAAGAGCCTCTGACATCCAGACAGCCTCTGACATCCAGACAGCTGGTCTCCACTACAGGCCATAAACTTCTCCTTATGAGAGGGGGAAGGGCCTCCTGGCAATGCTTTCTCACTAATGCCTCTTGGCTTTATCTCTGGGTAACTTTGGCAAGTACCCACTGATTGCTGAGTGGGCATTATCCCAGCTCACTGGTAACTGAACAGTGTTATTCTGTTGTTTCTCACTTTTTTCCAGCTCAGTGGGCATTCCTAACTCCCCAAATTAGCAGAATCTCCCCCAAAACAACGTCAGGCAGAGCAGGGAGAAATGGCTCTGTGTGTAGCGGGGTCAGAGGATCCCCCCGTACCCCGTGTCCCCTGCAGCCTGATCCTCACCGTGTAGTTCGGGTTCCCCGGCTGGATGCGGAGCTCGGCCAAGATCCAGATGCCATTGGTGAGTTTCAGAGACTGGTAGAGCATGTCCTGGCCCTCCACATTCCTCTTGGCAATGGTGTAGACATTGTTGTTCTGCAGTTTGCTGGAAACAGTGTCTTCAGAGACAAGGAAGAAAAACACATCTGTTAATTCAGTTTCATCATTGGAGGAGACAGGAGAGCCCAAAGGAGCGTTCCCAGGATGCGAACACAAGGAAACGCTGACCTCTTGCCAAGAGTTCTCCCCAGGGACAGAAGCAGACATGACACAATGAGAAAAAAATTCCAATTTGCTCCATAGACCCACCTCGTTTCTTTCAGGCTGTGATCCCTTGTGAACTAGCTGCCCATCTTGCAGGGCTTTCACTGTCTGCTCATTGCTCTGGGTCACTCAGGACTTACTGCCTTTATCAAGGCAAGACGCTGCAGCCCAGAGGGTCAGAGGACACTGGTTTATTTATAGCCCCCAACAAGCCCCAGGCAGGCTAACCTGGAAGCAGAACAAGTCAGAAGATGAAGGCAGAGAAGAACAAAGATCCCTGCCTGAGGCTGTCTGGGGTGCATGGTTCTGAGGTCCTGTCCCAGCCATGACAGCTCCTCCTGCTCCACCCCCACACACAGACACTTCTGGTCAAAACAATGTCCTATAAGGCAGTAAAAATACTTTCCTTTTTTTTTTTTTAGCCAGTCACTTTGAAGGGGAAAACCCCCCCAACATTTGTCTTCTGGCCTTTTAGGG
>VYZX01005970.1:331210-412402 GCA_013401335.1 Brachypteracias leptosomus | reverse complement strand
CTGAGCTGGTGCATGGAGGGATCAGACGGGAAAGCAGAGTCTGTTCACATTCCAGGGAATGGTAGAGGCAGGAAAGAAAGGACCCCACCAATATACACCAACCCAGAGACTGCCTCTCCCCAGGGCAGTGCTGGCAGCCAGAGCTGTGGAGCAGCTCCATGGGCAGCGAGGACCCTTCTGAACCCCTCTGCTCCCCAGGCTTCAGAGAGGTTGTGTGCAAGTCAAGAAGGATTCAGGCATCCAGCTACCCAGACACACTCAGATTTAGGTTTCCTCTCTTCCCCAGTTACTATGGAAACTGGCAGATATAAGTAACTAATGCTTAAAACCTTTGCTTAAAACCCCTCACTCCCTCCATCTCCTCCTCCCATCTCTGCTCCTCTATACAAAAACCTCACCAGCTGAAGGAATAGGCAGTGAGGAGCAGGCCCCTGCTCACAGGAGCATGGCTGAGACAGACCCGTGCTGGAGGGACATCACCCACTAGGGACAGAGCCCCAACTCCCAGCTCCTCATGCCCCTCCAGCCAGTGAGAACAGCCTCAGGGCTTTGTGGGGGCACGAGTTCCACACAAGAGCTGCCTCAGAAGGTGCATTCTTGTTTGCACAAGATGCTGGTATGAAATGTGATTTTGTTTGCCCAGTTTTAACAGGCTGTAGTTAAACCTCATTGGTCTGAAGTCCCTCTGGACCTGTATCCTGGAAGCTGAACAGCTAGGAAGGGTTTGAGACTTTCTCCAGCAATCTTTAGAGCTGCTGGCAGCAGTCTACTGCTCCACTGAGGGCCCCTCATCACAAGAAGGTCATTGAGGGGCTGGAGAGTGTCCAGAGAAGAGCAACAAAGCTGAGGAAGGGTCTAGAGCACAAGTGTGGTGAGGAGCAGCTGAGGGACCTGGGGTTGTTCAGTCTGGAGAAAAGAAGGCTCAGGGGTGACCTTCTTGCTCTCAACAACTTCCTGCAAGGAGGTTGGAGCCAGGTGGGGTCAATGTCTTCTCCCAAGGAACAAGCAATAGGATAAGAGGAAATGGCCTCAAGTTGCCCCAGTGGAGGTTGAGGTTGGAGCTGAGGAACAATTTCTTCCTGTCCAGGGCTGTGAAGGGCTGTGCCAGGCTGGGCAGGGAAGTGGTGGAGTCCCCATCCCTGGAGGGGTTTCCAAGCTGTGGAGATGTGGTGCTGAGGAACGTGGGTTAGTGGTGCCCTGGCAGTGCTGGAGGAATGGTTGAACTCAATGATCTTAAAGGTCTCTCCCAACCAAAACAATTCTCTGATTCTACACTGTTAGAGCAGAGGTGTTCCCTGGGGAGCATGGCTGCAGGGTTGGGAGCAAGGCTGCAGGTGGGAAGCTGTGGTTTTGATAGCTGTGGGGCTGCCATCCCATCACGCAGGTGACAGTTGAGGAGGGAGCACTCCTGGTGTGAGGCTGCAGAGCAGCTGCTCTTACACCAGAACCTGCAACTGGTGATGGCACCTCTTGAAATTTAAACAGTCACTGCTTCTGCTGGAGGGTAGATCTCTGAGCAGGGACCTGCTTGGAGGGGACACAGGGAGGGAAACTGAGGCAGGGTGACTCCTGGCAAAGCGTGTTTTCTGGCTCTCTGTCTGACCTCAGTTACCCTCTGAAGAGAGCAAGAAGCCCCACCAAGACATACCCTGCCTCAGCCAGGCCTGCAGAGCCCCAGGAGCAGGTTTGGGTGCTGGCACTGGGCTTGCCCAGCTCCTCCTGCCCCCTTGACTGGGGCACTAGTGAGACCTCCCCTCTCTCCCCCCCAGGCAGCAGCTCCCACCCCTCCTGTGCTGGGATTTTGGAGACTGGGGAGAGTTGCTAAGCAACAGTGCCAGGCTGTGCCTGGCTGAAGGCAGGGCTGCTAATGCCATGTGACAGCACAACCTTTGAAAGAAAAAAATATCATAAAATAGGCAGATATGTGCTGGAAGCAGAGAGCTGAGCCCAGCTCTCAACAGGGCTGCTGGTTTCTGAGGCGAAGCCCTGGTCAGTGCCCAGGCACATGGGGGGGTTGGGGGGTTTGGTGACTCAGTCTGTACCCAACCTCCCTGAGCAACTTTCCATGGGGCTTTTGGCTCAGTGCTTATTCTCCAAACCCTCTTGAAGCACAATGTAAGGACAGAGAAAGATCTCCCCATCACCAAGGCCAGGGAAGCCTCTGACACTGTCCCATCTTTCAGGCNAAATACTTTCCTTTTTTTTTTTTTAGAGCAGTCACTTGAAAGGGTAAAAACCCCCAGACATCTGTCTCTAGACATTGTAGGGCTGAGATAGTTTTATCACACTCATAGAAGACGCATGATTTCACCTGGAGACCTGGATGGATGTGACCATGACACAGGTGACTTCTAAGGGACCTTTCAAACAAACAAGAACAGGGGCAAATACACAGAACATGAAGACACAAACCAGCATCCTCTGGTTCCCAGCACAGCAAACCTCAGTCTCCAGGTGCCAGTAAAAGGGGCACATTCACACTGTGGGTGGAAGGCTCAGGGAGCAGGACTCCACTCAATAAGCATCGCTGGCAAATTCCCATTCCTGGTGCCCAGGAGAAATTTAACTTGTTCACACTGTGTGCTGGGGCAGGGTGAACACCTGGGCTATGGAACAAGGTGGATCACTCTGCCCATGCTGGGCTGTGATCAGCGGGTTAGGCACTTTCAACAGAAAGCAGGGAGAGAAGTGGCCTTAAACCCATGTGCCCTGAAAGGCCAGAGACTGGTCCTGGGGGAACCATTTTGAGAAGCAGGGCAGCAGCAGAGAAGGGGCACAAAGTGACTGTGCAGCTCTGATCCATCTCTGCACCTCCCAACACCAAAACCCACCAGCACGAGTGCTGGGCTTGAGCACAGACACAAGTCTGAGCTGGTGCATGGAGGGATCAGACGGGAAAGCAGAGTCTGTTCACATTCCAGGGAATGGTAGAGGCAGGAAAGAAAGGACCCCACCAATATACACCAACCCAGAGACTGCCTCTCCCCAGGGCAGTGCTGGCAGCCAGAGCTGTGGAGCAGCTCCATGGGCAGCGAGGACCCTTCTGAACCCCTCTGCTCCCCAGGCTTCAGAGAGGTTGTGTGCAAGTCAAGAAGGATTCAGGCATCCAGCTACCCAGACACACTCAGATTTAGGTTTCCTCTCTTCCCCAGTTACTATGGAAACTGGCAGATATAAGTAACTAATGCTTAAAACCTTTGCTTAAAACCCCTCACTCCCTCCATCTCCTCCTCCCATCTCTGCTCCTCTATACAAAAACCTCACCAGCTGAAGGAATAGGCAGTGAGGAGCAGGCCCCTGCTCACAGGAGCATGGCTGAGACAGACCCGTGCTGGAGGGACATCACCCACTAGGGACAGAGCCCCAACTCCCAGCTCCTCATGCCCCTCCAGCCAGTGAGAACAGCCTCAGGGCTTTGTGGGGGCACGAGTTCCACACAAGAGCTGCCTCAGAAGGTGCATTCTTGTTTGCACAAGATGCTGGTATGAAATGTGATTTTGTTTGCCCAGTTTTAACAGGCTGTAGTTAAACCTCATTGGTCTGAAGTCCCTCTGGACCTGTATCCTGGAAGCTGAACAGCTAGGAAGGGTTTGAGACTTTCTCCAGCAATCTTTAGAGCTGCTGGCAGCAGTCTACTGCTCCACTGAGGGCCCCTCATCACAAGAAGGTCATTGAGGGGCTGGAGAGTGTCCAGAGAAGAGCAACAAAGCTGAGGAAGGGTCTAGAGCACAAGTGTGGTGAGGAGCAGCTGAGGGACCTGGGGTTGTTCAGTCTGGAGAAAAGAAGGCTCAGGGGTGACCTTCTTGCTCTCAACAACTTCCTGCAAGGAGGTTGGAGCCAGGTGGGGTCAATGTCTTCTCCCAAGGAACAAGCAATAGGATAAGAGGAAATGGCCTCAAGTTGCCCCAGTGGAGGTTGAGGTTGGAGCTGAGGAACAATTTCTTCCTGTCCAGGGCTGTGAAGGGCTGTGCCAGGCTGGGCAGGGAAGTGGTGGAGTCCCCATCCCTGGAGGGGTTTCCAAGCTGTGGAGATGTGGTGCTGAGGAACGTGGGTTAGTGGTGCCCTGGCAGTGCTGGAGGAATGGTTGAACTCAATGATCTTAAAGGTCTCTCCCAACCAAAACAATTCTCTGATTCTACACTGTTAGAGCAGAGGTGTTCCCTGGGGAGCATGGCTGCAGGGTTGGGAGCAAGGCTGCAGGTGGGAAGCTGTGGTTTTGATAGCTGTGGGGCTGCCATCCCATCACGCAGGTGACAGTTGAGGAGGGAGCACTCCTGGTGTGAGGCTGCAGAGCAGCTGCTCTTACACCAGAACCTGCAACTGGTGATGGCACCTCTTGAAATTTAAACAGTCACTGCTTCTGCTGGAGGGTAGATCTCTGAGCAGGGACCTGCTTGGAGGGGACACAGGGAGGGAAACTGAGGCAGGGTGACTCCTGGCAAAGCGTGTTTTCTGGCTCTCTGTCTGACCTCAGTTACCCTCTGAAGAGAGCAAGAAGCCCCACCAAGACATACCCTGCCTCAGCCAGGCCTGCAGAGCCCCAGGAGCAGGTTTGGGTGCTGGCACTGGGCTTGCCCAGCTCCTCCTGCCCCCTTGACTGGGGCACTAGTGAGACCTCCCCTCTCTCCCCCCCAGGCAGCAGCTCCCACCCCTCCTGTGCTGGGATTTTGGAGACTGGGGAGAGTTGCTAAGCAACAGTGCCAGGCTGTGCCTGGCTGAAGGCAGGGCTGCTAATGCCATGTGACAGCACAACCTTTGAAAGAAAAAAATATCATAAAATAGGCAGATATGTGCTGGAAGCAGAGAGCTGAGCCCAGCTCTCAACAGGGCTGCTGGTTTCTGAGGCGAAGCCCTGGTCAGTGCCCAGGCACATGGGGGGGTTGGGGGGTTTGGTGACTCAGTCTGTACCCAACCTCCCTGAGCAACTTTCCATGGGGCTTTTGGCTCAGTGCTTATTCTCCAAACCCTCTTGAAGCACAATGTAAGGACAGAGAAAGATCTCCCCATCACCAAGGCCAGGGAAGCCTCTGACACTGTCCCATCTTTCAGGCTTGGGTTGTTTTTTGTTTGTTTTCCTTCTCTCTTGCTTTTGAAACAGAATTCTTTACCCTATCTCAGTTCAACAACTAAACAGCACACATGGAAACACTGGCACGATGAAGAACAGCTGGATGAGGTCTCCTCCCTGGCACTGAATTAATCCCATTCTTTGCAACAGAACCTTCCTTCTGGGTAAAGCAAAGGACACGCTTAAATCTACTCACACAGCTTAAGAATTTCACTTCCCAACTCAAAGAGCCAAGATGACCCATTGGCAGCAATGGGAGTTTTCACAAAGGACACGCACAACTCAGAATCCACATCAACAATACACCTTTTTTGACCTTGGACCTTTGTGGCATTCTGCAACAAGCACTGGATATCAGAAAGTACAATTTAATGGCTACATTTTATGCTGTGGTAGCTGAAAACATCCCCTTGCCATTTCTAGCAACACCCAAATGGCTTTCTGAGCATCCAGCCAAGAGCTGCTGTCAAACGCTCTGATCTCTGATCCGGTGAGGATCAGTATTATGTGGTCAATACTAGAGCAGTACATTAATTTCCAGGACATATAATATGCATAGATTCTATAATTTATTAAATAATCAGGTTATTAGACTTGCACATAGAGGAAAAAACCCCAAACCTGTATCAGGGAAGCTTGCATATGACTGTCCCCCAGGTTGTTCCTGCAAGAAAATCTGATTTCTCTTTGTTCTAGCATCAGCAAATTACTCAAGGGGGGGGGAAACAAAGTGACCACTGCATGCCAATAAAGCCACATTTCAACTTCAAAGGCTAAAGCTGCTGCTTCACACCAAACTGGGGATCAGTAATAAGTGAGCAAAACCAAAGTTCCTAGAACTGCTGAACAGCACAGCAAGTAATTGCCTCCTGTTTAATGGCATTCAATCTCCATGTGCAAGTCAGCTTGTTCTCTCTCACTCTGGGGGTTTGGGTAAGCAGAATTTTAAAAAAGGAAAACATTTAGATAATCTGATTTGTGTATCTTAGCTTAGTGCAGTGGTCCTTTAAAATGTAACCAAACTTAGCATGTTGAACAAGGCAAATGGAGCTTTAGCCCAGCTGCAGGGGAATCCTCAGTGTAGCTGCACCAACAGCACCCAGATTATTTGAGTTATAGCACTCTAAGAATCTATTTTCATGCAATAGGTTCTTGTATTTTCATTAAACAAACAAACAAAAAAAATCAATTAATTTAGCTCTGGATTTGTAACAGATGAGAATGCTGGGCTATAACCATGACCCTGTGCTCTCATTCCAAGTTGGATTTCTGAATACAGTTTTCTCCATGGAACTACCACAACCTCTTCCTAAGAGGCAGATGCATGAAACAGCTCTAATGCATTCAAGACATTCAGAGTGTCCTAAGCACACCTTGGCCCCAAGACCCATCTCCAGAGCCTGGCTCCTCCATGGCCATATGGCTCCAGCCTTGAAGAGCAGCCTCAGGCCAGTGCCAGCTTTCACCACTGGGAACCTGAGCCCCAAATCCCTCTTCCAAAACCAAGCACTCATCTCTCCCCAGGTCACTGGGAACTGTGGGAATACCTTCCAAGGGTCCAGGATTTGGGGTTTTTTTGGAAACAAGGATGTTGGGACCTCAAAGAAAGCTGGGGAGGGACATTTTACAAGGGCTTGTCGTGATAGGACAAGGGGTAATGGGTTCAAACTGGAAGAAGGAAGATTTAGATTAGATGTAAGGAAGAAGTTCTTCACTCTGAGGGTGGTGAGACACTGGCACAGGTTGCCCAGGGGGGTTGTGGATGCTCCATCCCTGGAAGTGTTCAAGGCCAGGTTGGATGGGGCCTTGAGCAACCTGGTCTAGTGCGAGGTGTCCCTTTCATGGCAGGGGGGGTGGAACTAGATGATCTTCGAGGTCCCTTCCAGCCAAAACCATTCTAGGATTCTATGTTGGAGATACTGATCAGAGTGGCAAGCTCTGACCATTTAAATGTACCTACTCCTCACCTCACAGCCTGGCACCTCACCCCAGGCTTCAGCTTGTGGTACTGTGTGCTACCTGCAGCAGCCAAGGTTCTCTGGCTGTTCCGTGCCCTGTTTTGGGGTGAGCTGCCAGGGACAGGAGCTTTTCCTGCTGTTTCTGCTGCAAACCCTCAAAAGTCCAAGTCAATCCTCTTTGGCTGGCCTTGTGGGCACAGGCTGGATCTTATACCCAGAAAGGCCTGGGAGCACAGGCTCACCCTGAAGCATCTCCATGGATGAACTGTGTTTATCTCCTTTTTGTTTGAAGGAACAAAAGCAACAAGCTGGGGAAAAGGCTGCGGTTTTCATGGGAGGTGCTGGAAGGTGACTGCTGCTCAGGAACAGTCATCCCTGGATCTACAAGAAATGCACAAGCTGCTTTCTTGACAGATAAAATCCCAACCCTGTAGAAATCCCTGTTCCAAGCCTATTTTGTGTTGGCTTGAAGAAAAAGAAATTCAAATTTCAGTTTCTTCACTGAAGAGAATCAGCATCCCTCATTTAGCTGCTCGGTGGGGGCTCCTGCACCTCTGCACAATAACTTCATCCCCACTCCTCAGGGGGTGCTGAGGCCCAGGAGGCCAGGGAAGGAACAGCAGGTACAGGCACAGGAGGAGGAGGTGTTGGCAGTGGAAATACAAACCCAGAAACTTCAGCTGATGGAGGCATTTGAAATCTGTTTGTGAGACATGACTGACCCACTTTCTCTTGCACAGAAGCCATGGAGGCTGGCAGATCCCACCCGCCCCCAAGCATCCCGGGTGATGGATGGTGCTCAGGAGAGGCTCTGTGTCCAGGGCTTCTCCTGAAGCACCGAGAGCCCTGCCCGAGCCCTGGCAATGGCTGCGGCACCGCTGCACAGACACTGCCCGGTGCTCCCCTGCCCGCCCTGCCAGCCACTGACATGTTCTCCACTGCCCTCAGCGACCCAGGCCTGGGCAAGCAGCCTGCTCTGGAGCTGCAAACCCTCCCTGAATGGGGAGCACTGCCTGGAACTCCATGTTTCCTACTGTCTTCTTAGGGAGGGAGAAGGGGGCACAGGCCAGGCTGCAAGATCGCCAGTGCTCATCCTCTGAGCCACGCACCCCCCAGTCCCTCCCAGTGACATCCTCTGCTAACCAGCACTGCGACACCCCAGCTCCAAACAGGAGAAGCTCCCAAAATCCCTGATTTGAGCTGCAAAGAGCCCTGGTCGATGTGGTCAGGGCAGGGCTGAGCAGAAAGCATCCCGGGCACCGCAGTGCCAAGCTCTGTCGGGAGCAGCGGGAGAGGCACAGGGGCTGTTCTTCTTTGAAGCCCTACAGTCAGAGCAAGTCATAAGGTCCAACAGCTGCTATTTTTTCCCCTCTTGCCTACTCCATCTTTCATATTCCAAAATAGTAATAATTATGAGTACAAAGAGACCCATGGTTTCTGTCTGCAACTGAAACAAGAGGGTGTTCACTGTGTAACAGCCGACACGAGTGAATAAAAAAGGTCACAGGGTTTGTAACCAAGAAGGACAGTTTTTTCCTCTGCAAAACACAGCAGCTTTCAGTAGAATCATTTGGCTCCTGTCCCAAACCTCTTGAACAGGAGCAAAGCTGCTAAGCTGGCCCCATTCCACTTTTCTACACTCCCTCACCCTTCAGCAGCAGTAAGGTCATACGTACAAGTAGGATGCCTGCAGAGGCAGCGAGATGGCTCAACACAGAGCTGAACCAGAGAACGATCAAAATGCATCAATCTATCAGCTAACAACAGCAGATCAAGTCTCTTCTCACACAGTCTGTCCTTCACAGATATCTAAACATTTTATAGTGTACGTAGGGTTACTCTTTCAGAACAGAAAGAAGAAAGCAGAAGCTGAAAAGTTGAAATCTGAAGCCCTGGCCCAGGATTTACAGTAGGTCAGAGGCAGGACTGGAGCACTCAGCAGCAGCTCAGGACTGCTGAGCAGCCCCAGCACTGCTTAAACGAGCAGCTTTGCAGAGAATTGAAATATAAAAGAGAAAACAAGCATACAAGGTCCAGAAAAAAAGGAAGAAACAGGTAAAATCTAAGATCTGGGATTTTAGATGTGCTTTTATGGGGAACAGCTCAAGTTTTTGACTGAAACAAGTCCCAGGCTGTTCCGTTCAGAAGTGCAACACCCACCATTAGCCATAGACAAAGCTACTGATAAGGTGATGTCTAGTGACTGTACATCAAAAGTGCTCCCAGTGTGGTAGAATTCAACTACTCACCAGCATTCAGGTGACAGTCTTTAATCTGGAACTGAAGCTCGTTTTCATTTGGAATATCTTTCCATGTTGCAAGGAAGACCTGGCGCTCTAGAAACGAGAAGGATGATCGGTGCTCCTGGATCCTCACAGGGCCACAGCATTAATTCAACACAGAATGTTACAAGGCAGACACACCACAGATCTTTTGGTCACATTTTGCCCTGCTGTGGACAGATCCAGGATTTGCTCCTACAATAACCTCATTGTAAAAGCAGCGAAGCTTTGATGGATTTTGGAACCCCCAAATCAGAGGCAGTCTTTACCACATGAGCTGTTCACAAACCAAGAACAAGCAGAATCTGACAAGAAGGAAGATCTACACATTTAGGATTACATTGGTGAAAGCTGCTTTTCAAGCAACTCCCCAGCCAATTCAAACAACAATTTAATAAAGGAATACACAAATTACAACAAAAGTGATGTGGGGCAAATCTGAGACCCATTTGAGTGACTCAAACCCTCAAAAAAACCCCCAAACCCAAAACTAAACAAATGCCAAAAAAACAGACTCAAAGAAAACAGATCCACCCCTTGTCTGGCAGAGAGAGAAGAGGACTTGGGTTCTGATAACTACCGGAGCTGCAGTACAACAGGGACAAGCTACCAAGCCAGATCAACTCAGGCTGCTGAGATGCACTGGCATGAAGGTCATGGCCAAGCACATGTGAACCTCAGCCAACTGCACCCAGCTGTGAGCACGGGCTGCCTGGAGGAAGTTGACCCACACCTTAAAGCACTCACCCATCTTGCCATCCTCTACGAAAAGCACGTTGAGAGGAATGAGGCAGCTGAAGTAAAAGACATCGATGTTGTTTTTCACAGCCACCTGTTACAGAAGAAGCAGGGGGGTTAGAGCAGCTCTGCCTGCTGAAGCCTAAGGGAATCCCAAGATTGTGCACAGTCTCATCACCCACCTGAGCACCCTGCAAGGCTCTGAGCAGAGGCCAGTGTTCAATGTGAGACTACCTGAAGAGAGGCTACTGAGCTTCTGGGGAGTTTCAGCCAAGGATCAGTCCAACCCCTCTGTGCTCACTCAATTTGCACTAAAAGCAGCTCAGTGCTCTCCAGTGAGTATCTCACTATGCTGTGTCAGAGCCAATTGCACTGCTGCGGTCACCACCAGCATCCTTGCTCTGTTCTGCTCTTTTCAGCCTCTCCTTCCCCTCCTTTCTTCCACCTCCAAAGCACATTCATACCTCTGGGCTGCAGGCAGCCACAACCGTGTCTGTCACATTTTACGTGAGCTTCTTCATCGCCCTCTTTGCCTTCTCAGTCTTGTAATTCCCCAGCTCCAAATCCTTTTATATTCCTTATTTTCATCCCCATTTCTTTTCCACCTCCTTGGTTACTCCCATCTCAGCCTGGACACTTTCTAGAAAGCCTGAAGCAGGTCCATTGCCTGCACCTTCCTTGCAGCACCTCCCAGGTCTCTGCCTTTATCTTAGTGAAAGCCCTACAGCAAACATGCTGAGTGTGAATTCCTGGAAGAAGAAAGCTCTGCTACAGAGCAATCAGGGCAGGTAAGAAGAGACTGCTTGAGAAAAGATTTAATTCTCAGTGTCATTAAGCTCTGCCAGCCAGGGAGATGTGCTGCACTGCCTTTTATCACACGTGCTCAGCACATTACCCACTGGTATCTGCTGGCACAGAGCTCAACCTTGCATGCGGTGCTCCCCAGGATGAACTGATGGTACAGCAGGAGCAAACTGGAGGCCTGAGAACGTGCACTGTCAGAAGATAGCACAGGAAAAGGTAGCTCTGGGCTTTATTTCTATGGATCTCATGCTCTCCTCACATCCCACATAGCAATAGCCTGTTATGGGAGCAGAGTTCAGCAGGCACCTGCCATTGCTTGCAACGGAGGAGACTCAGCCTGTAAGAGACCCAGAACTGAGGTCGTGAGGGGAACCCTGAATTTCTGAGCTGTTTGAGCTCCTCCTTCCTTTGAAAAATCCCAGAAGCAGTTCTCCAATCCATCACCCAGCTGAAACACAAACCAGAGCATGCTAAATGCTGAGCCAAAGAAATAAATTTGCTGCTACAAAAATTTATGCCAAGACAAACTCCATTCATGTTCATAATTGCATATATTAGTGTCCTGATGAGAAAACCTGCTGCCCCATAGCGGTAGGTTTAGAAAGACATCCCCAAAGGTCAGCAGAAAAAGCTACGAATAGACAAGGGAGGGGAATAAACCAGAGAACTCAAACCCAAGTCAGCTGATTAGACCTGCAGACAAGCCAGAGGACAAGCAGTAGGAGGTTGAGCTCCTGAATGGACTCTTGTAGCAACTGGGAAGGTCTCAGAAGTGCAAAGAACAGCAGAAAGGTAGATGTGACAGTCTGTGGGGTTTCTACTTTCGGCTACCACTAAAGGTAGCAGTGTGAATTTAATTTCCACATTGCAAACTAACTTAAGAAGGGATTAGTTTAAAGCCCACTAAAATGATGTAAATGGTGGTGCAACCTAGAAAAAAATGGAAATGGTTCTGTGTAAAAGGCTATTACGTGCTCCAATTGCTGGCATCAGCCTCGTGAGCTGGAGCGTTCAGCGTCTGAGGTAGAGGCATCAAAGCCAGAGGGGTAAAAGCAGATTGGTGGGTGGACTTCAGTGATTCACCTCAGCAAAATGGGATTGAACAGCCTGGGTGAGTAGCCAACCACACACCTCTGAGTCTAAGGGGGGAGAGCTGGGGGAGGGCCTGCCAGTCCAGATGCTATGAGTGGATATAAGTCATGGATATGAGCCAGAAGAGGGAAAATTTAGGCTAAACGTCTGGGAAAACTCAATAGTGAGAATTATTAAGCAGCACAAAATTCTCCTGATGAAGAGAGAAGCTCCAGTGCTTGGAGTATTTAAAATCAGCCTTGACAATGCTCTCAATAAGAGGAACAGGAGCAAAACAACAAAGCATAGCTGGGACTATACTGTGTGACCCAAGATCTTTTCCAACTCTGATTTAATGATTAATTGCCTTGCCTTAGAACAGCAGAGATTTTGTAGCTAAACAGAGCTTTTGTAGCTAATTGTTGTTGCCATACAACAGCATTTCCTTACAAGAGGGGCTGGGAAGCGGTGCCTTCTCTCCAGTCACGGTTCTGGAGCCACACTCCAAATTAATATGCTAACCCTGTCCCTGCAGTTATAAGAATGCTAAAAAAAAGGTATCTGCTGACCTGCTTCTCAACTCTGCAGAAACACACTGAGTAAGCTGCTTTGGCTATACTCCGCAGAGCTACCCAATTAAGATGCTCTGAAGTGCAATTTCTTCCCAGCAAAGCAATGCCAGCCACACACCAGCCTTCCTCCCAAACTGCATCACTGGGCTCAGTAATGACATCACGTGTCACCTTGCAACTGTCTGCAACGATGCAGAAACCAGGTGTTAAAAGGAATTGCTGCAAACAATTATAGAGACCTTCCAATACCTGAAAGGGGCCTACAGGAAGGCAGGGAAAGCACAAGGGTTTGTAGTGACAGGATGAGTGGTAATGGCAAGGGTAGATTTAGGCTGGATATTAGAAAAAAGTTCTTTTAATAAGAGAGTGATTGATCACTGGAGCAGGCTGCCCAGAGAGGTGGTGGAGGCCCCATCCCTGGAGACATTCAAGTGATCTGATGGCTTGATGGGGCTCTGAGCAACCTGCCCTGGTTAGAGATGTTGGGGGGGTTGGACTAGATGACCTTTGGAGGTCCCTTTCAACCCAAACCATTCTATGATTCTATGAAACAGGAAGGGAAAAAGCTACAGTCTCCTTAAGGCTACAGCACTGGGACAAGGCTGGTGAGCTTTCCAAGACCAGCTCCCACTGTGTGACACCACACAACTCCCCAAGCAGCCAGGTATGCACTGTTAGTGCTGCACCTCCTGGGAAGGCACCTGCAGATACCTGGGTGGGGAAACTCATGCTAGGAGGACTTGCCAGCTCCTAACAGCTTCCCAAGGTCATGCTTCAACCTTTGCACTGACACATCAGGAACATCCAGCGTCATCTGACAGGCTACAAAAGCAACCTGAGGCAGAAAGCGGATCCCCAGCAGTGCCTTGAGAAACTGAGTAGCTCATAACAGAAACTTGCCAAAAAAATCCAGTGCTCCTCAGGTGGGAGCATCAGCCTGAGACAATCCACGACATTGAAAGTGATACCAGTAGCTGAGAAGTCTCTCCAGGTTTTACATGCTTGAAAGCATCCTCCACTTGCATTCAATAAATCTTCCAGCCCAGACTAACTTTGCCTGTGGCTCTGCAGCTTTAACCTGCTGACCTGGACACGAACTATTAAATCTTTCTGTTTCAGCCATCTGAGAGTTGAAACAGAAGCATTTTCAATAAAAATGGCTTTCCACCTATGATCTTTTTGAAAGAAGGAAAAAAAAATAATATTACTACCTTGCAAATTTAGTCAAGCAGACTACAAAGCTTCTGAGGGATACAAGTCAAGAGGTGCCAGATTTTAATGTGATGCTTCACTGCTGAAAAGGTTTGAGCCTACTAAAAATTGGCACAGGGTTCCAAATCACTTATATCTTGTTCATGATCTGACTAGAGGAAGCAGCACCTCTAGAAATAACCCCTGGAACACATTTGCTCACCTTGCAGCAAGAGTACCCTTCTGTTGTCCTTTCCTGCAGGGCAATCCTCTGAAAGCCAACACTTGGTATTTTGGGGAAGAGGTAAAACACAAGAACAACGCTCAGATATTGCCTTCAATAGTGCAGGTTTCTGAGGCTTTAACTCCCAGACTTGAGCATAAAGAGCTGACTTTCCAAGTCAAGTCTGAAGGCAACACAGATGCTTCCCATCAGCAGCAAGTACACAACATACCCACTTGGAATCCCATTAGCACTTCCACTAAATTAAGGACTTACTTCAAGTTGGGTTTTGCTTTAGAGCTGGTAACAGCCAAACTGTCAAGGCAAGAAGAGCTCTCCTCTGCGGAGGCTTTTTCATGTCTGCCAGCACAAGGTCAGGGTTTGTTCTGTCACAGGCTGCAGCTCTGCCTGCCAGAGGCCCCTGGGCAGTGCCAGCTGCTTGACTTCATCTTGTCTCCCAGGGAGGGTTCTTGGGGTCTTATGGGCGCTTGGCAGGCGGGCGCTCCACCTACAGGCACAAATCTCTGGGCAGTGGGGTCGTGCCCAGGCAGCGAGGGAAGATGGGGGCTGTGCCCAGGCAGGGAGGGAGGCTGGGGGCTGTGCCCTGGCTTGGCTGCCATCGCTGGGCACACGGCAGCAGGCAGGGAACAGGATGTTACTGGGGGGGGGGGGTCACGCTCTTGTGTCTGCCTCGCTGTACTTGAAGTTCAGAATGTCCATTCTACCCGACGTGCTGTGCCATGTGGCAGACCTGCCCTTCGTCAGCAAGCAAACAGCTTTCCACAGCTCAGCTAGGAACTGGCCACAGATGTCAAGCTGTGATCTGAGTCCTTAATTCAGGGAGCTCCCAGAAGGGTTCTCTTCCTTGCTGGGCTAAGACCCTGTCTAGTAGAGGCTGTTAAAAAAAATAACCTAGGCAACAAATCCAAGAAAGCACCTTACACATCTAGCTACCCAAGGCTGTTCTGTGTGGTTGGTCCAGACATTTTTCCCCAGCTCACACACAGATACTGTGCTATTTATCAAGCAAGCTCTGAAGGGAGAACATCCACTGGCTGGACTTGCTGCTCACACTGACTCTCAGCCTTGTTTATATGGAGAGCTGAATGTGTGAAGTCTGTTTCCAAGCACTGAGAGCTCTGTGTTTATGACCCACGATACATTCACACTTCTGATGAATGAGAGTTCCAGCAGCTCCACTCTGCGAGTGAGACACTGGAGGGTGGAGGAGCACAGGTGATGAGTTACAGCAGAACTGAGTGTGGAAGGGTATGATCTAGTGCAACAGCAAGATTGATCTTTTCTCAATGAAAAGGCTGCACCTTGACCTGCCTTTACAGAAATGTTTTGCCAAACTCATTGGAAGAAACAAAACTGTTCTGCACCTCACACTGCTCAGCAGCAAGGGAGAGGTCTGTGCTTCCAAGGGTCACTTCTCAGGAAGGAATGCAGCAGGCAGATCCTTTTTCAATACTCACGAGATCATTTCACAGGCATTTTGGAAAGCTGAAGCTATTCTTCTTCCAGTTGCCTGCTCAGCAGCTGCACCAGACACCCTGGCAGTTGACAGCAGGTAACACTGGGGAGTGCAACACAATGATTGTCAATTTGGAATGTGGATCTCAAGGGAACAGCAACGCTTTGGGCTCAGGCAGATCCGCTGCTGCTCCAGCTTGTTTCTGATTGTATCACCTCCTGCATCTCTCTCTTCTCACAGAAGAGATTGTCATGTTCATGCCATGACAGGCCAGGCCTGAGCTCTGCAGCAGCCTGGCTCCTCTTCACCCATTTCCAGGGTCAGGGGAGCAATTGTCCTGTCCCCAAATGAACTAATTGGCTATTCTGATTCCATAGCATTTCACAGCACTTGAAAGGCTATTTATTAGGAGCAGAGGTTCTCTTTAGCATAGAGAGGCTCTCATCCCAGGCATTTTCCTATCCCAAATTTGACTGGAAGTATCTGGAAAGAGTTAATACTCCTCACCAATGCAAATCTCTATTTCAAAACCCATCTTCCTCTTTGAGAGCTCAAGGTGGGAAAGATCCCTCAGCCACCCCATCTCTTCCACTAGGTCCAACCCTAACAGCCTGCATGTCACCAGAGGGGTGTCACTGCTCTGATTGTGAAAAGGCCACTGCAGGACCCAAGCAAGGCTGTGCAATGACCAGAGCCATCTCCCTGGCTGGCAAACAGGACATGGTTACCAAACACCCGTGAAGCTCAGCACAGCCTCTCTCACACCTTTGGGCAAGAGCCTGATATTGCTTGTGAGCACCATGCTCTGCAGAGGCAGCTCCGGGCAGGGGGACCACAGCACCAAGTGCCAGGTGGCCTCTGAAATGCTGACAGGGCAATGTAAGAGTGTTCTCCAACAGAAGTTAGCAGTGCACAGATAACTAAGTCAGATTTTCTTTAGCAACAGGCACACTCCAAAGGCATCCAACAGCAGCTTTTTAATCTAAGAAGTAAAAAAGAAGAACTAGAGAGCAGGGATGGAGTCCCTTCAGCCTTACAGTGCTGTGCCCACTCTAACTTAATAAATCACTGCTTGACTGTGGGTTGAATGGGTCAACAGGTCAAGAAAATTGTCATTACTACTTTGGGATGGGAGGGAGAAGCCTGGTATTCAGTATCACAAGATGCAAGATGACTGGCAAACAGAAGACTCTTCAAGTTAAGCCTCTGAAAGAATTTCAGTCTTCCTCATCTCCTTGTAAAAAATGGCTTTTTTGTTAACTTGCCAAATATTTTAGTTTCTTCCCATGATTACAAATGTTGAGCTTAAACCAGCTGTATTGGGAAAGAGATTAGAAGTGGTAATAAAAATAACCTGAAGAAGACTTGAATTCATCGGTTCTAAAATAGTTGCCTAAGGAATGTACGACTAATCTTTGAAGTTTCTAATTAACATGACAAAAAGTTGGAAGTTATCAATTTGGTTACTTAAGGACTTATTTTCCTTGTTACTAAACCAAAAAACCCCCACCAGAACAGGAGATGAACATAAGGTCCTCTGGTTCAAACCAGCCCTGCACCTATTTCAATGTTCCCCAGCTCAGAAAAACCACATTAAGCAAATTCAACTTGATGAGTGTTTTGATTCTTCAATGAATACAGGAACATTTGTATTCCCTACTCCTATATTATGCTATAAATCGTTTCCTAAGTAGGTCACCAAAACGAATTCTGAATGTTTCAAGATGGATAATTTCTACATGATCTCACAAAACAAAACCAGAGCCTTGGCTGTCAGGGCAATGACAGATCTCCATCAAACCCACTGCTGTCAGAAAAGTAAGGGGAGTGCTCTTTTTAACTTGGCATCTGCTACCATGATTCAATTCTTTGCAGAGAAATATACTATTACTCCATATGGCAGCTTCCCCAATTGTAAAAGGGCAGCCAACTCTTATGGCAATGAGCGAGCGAACAAATTAGCAGCGAAGTCTGGCACTAATGAATGCTCCTCTGTCTCAGTAGAAGGTAGCTGAGGTTTCCTCACATTTGCTCTTTGCTTTGTTCTAGCAGGAGATGCTACAAGAAACAGTGTCCTGATTCCTTTGGAGATTTCATAACCCAAATACTTCCTTCCTGATCAAAGGAAGCAGCAACTTGAGAATTCCTTATTGGGAGAGTCCCCAGAGTTATGGAGGTAGATCAGGACCGTCACCTCCTAGACAATTCCAAATTTCCTTCAGAGCAGGAGGTAGATTTTACCACAGCTGACCCCCATGCTGTGGTGCAACCTCATCCTCCTGACCTGGAGACAGAGGGAATCCAGCTTTTCCAGGGGCTGGAAGGGCCCTGTGTGGAAGACAAGCACATGTAGTTCATTCACTGTCCACACTCCCCCATCACGTGACTGAGCTGGGAGCGGGGTGTAGGACTGCTCGTTTGAGTGCCAGGGAAGCTATTTTGAGTTGTTTGCCCAAAGACTCATCAATAAGTCATAAGCCCCAGAATGGAAGTCAAAAGAAGGGAAAAAACAGTTGCTCAGGCAGAATAAATAGTAACTTCCATCGCATTCTCTTGATCTAAAAAGAGAATGAGCTGCTTCAAAATATTCCTCTCTATGGGCTACTATGCTCCATCTCCTGGAGACTTGCAGTGAGCGAGATGTGCCACAGTGCAAGTTAACTGCATACTGGGGAAATCATCCTGGAGGAGCCAGCTGCAAGCACAGAGGCAAGAGCCACTCGCCCAGCTCCACTTCAGGGCGGCTGCACGTGGCAGCAGTGGGGACCAGCCTCCTTCCAGGGAGAACTGTCTGTCTGATGAGTACTTCAAGACCAATGCCCCTGAGGCACACCAGGACTGACGGAGAGAGTCTGGTCCAAAGCAGAGGAGAATGTCTCCTTGGATCTGTCGTGCCTTATCAGACCGGCAGCCCAATCTGATAAACAGCCTCTTTGAGGGAACACTGCTCCCAACACGCACTGACAGACTCATTAATGAAACATGAGCTGCTGACATCATTGCTCCTCTGCCTTTCCTGGAACACATCCTGTTTGTCTTGGATTAAGTTATGTGGGGCAGGGATGTGCCAACGCCTTTGTAAAGCACCCTGGAAGTTAAAGAGCACTAGAGCAATATTAATCACTCAGCAGTTGCCTCAATTCCTGCCGACAGCCCTCACCCGCTCCACCACAGACAGGCACTGTCTCTGTTCAGACCAGCCCCAGTCCATAAATCCAACCAAACCTCGTGTCCAGTTTACAGAAGACTGTTACTGGAGCAGACAGAGACTTTAATCTGCACAGATGCAAGCAGTGCATTTGAGGTGTTTGAAAAGTTACAAAACTCAAGAAACCTGCACTTTAGTCCTTCTGGGAGAGGAGGACATTTTTGCCAGACCCAGGCCCATATGCATGAGGTCTGCCTGCTTACCCCATACACACAATGTTTTGTTACTAGAGTCTTACTACATTGTGGTGGGCCAAATAAACAGGGCTGAGCACCAGCTGATCTCCCTCCTGCCCAGAACAAGACAATCCTTACCTGGAGGTTGTTCAGAGGCTCCATCTTCATGACTGGTCCCAGAGTGTTGAGGGGCAGGGAGACATCAATACTTTGGTTTGGCATCAGAGGTGTGTGAATGGCCAGGGGGGTGCTCGGGATGACTCCAAAGCTGGGCAAGAGAAGACCAGAGCTGATGAGAGCAGCTCTGCACCGTCCAACGCTCAGTACCCTTCTGCCAAGCACCAGCTGGGGCACCTTCCCTGAGCTCCTGAGCTGCTGCCACTCCAGGGGAGAAACAAACCAGCTGACACTCAAAGTAGGACAAACTCAGTCAGGTCAGTCTCACTAACATTTACCATCCTGCCTAGAGGACCAGCACCTGGGAACTCTTTCATTACCTGCATGGCACTGGTTTATGCACTGAGCAGCAGCCTGCCCAGGAAGGAGTAGCACCTGGGCTCACTCAGGCCTCCTGGCTCTCTCTTACAGAGCTGCAGGGAGAGTCCATCACACACTGTGTAGCTGTTCTACCACTGGGAGCCATGGAAGAAGGAACTGGAGCCAGCACAGAACAGATAGCCAAGGAGGAGGACGTAGTTTGTAGCAGAGCACTGCAGAACAGATGAATCAACACAGCCAGCTGCCTGGTCCTGAATGAGAGCACCTGGCTCTGCTGCTTGGCTTGAGGCTCCTCCAGCTGGGGACACACCACCAGAGCAAAGGCAATGCTTGCTTGCCTGTTTGGTTCAAGGGGCATTTAATTCCACAGGCACCTATGCTTCATGTGGAGAAGAGGGAAAGCAGCTAACATTCAACACAACACTTCTGCACTATGTTCTAGCTTCTCTTCAAAGGCAGGTGGAGGTGCAGATATGCAAGATAGTCCACTTGTGACTGTTTCTCGTTAGCAGAATTCACATTAGCTCAGAGGTGACTGAACATTTACAGGAACAGGGGCACAGGTGTCTATTATTTTATGCACTAAAATCTGGTACTGTTTCTGAAGACCCAGCTGCATCTGTAAGGAGCATATCACTCCTTCAGAAACCAGTAGATGTCCCATTCTTTGCTGTCCTTAGTTTTTGTCTCTGGGGAGCTGAAATAACATTCTCAGCAAGGGCCTGGCCATGTGATTTGCCTTCTGCAGCCATTTCACGTTGAGGGACATAAGCCCTAGTGCTGTCCTTAAGACTCAGAGGGAAAACAAAGTTGCATTTTGCTACCAAGTGGCTGTGATACTGCAGCACACTAGAGCTCTAGCTTGCTTTTTTTTTTGATTTATCCCAAGATTGCAGCAAATGTGATTAGTAGCAGCAGGAGAGGGGAAAAAGCAACTGAAACTTCCCTAATATTTAAACCTAAAAAGCCAGCCCACTGCAGCTCTTTCCAGTGCACCAGTCTCAGTGGGAAGAGGTGACGGGAGAACGGTATTTGCAGAAGAGTAAATAGTAGTAGATTGTCTATGGAGTGTGTGCTGATATGCTGCAAAAGGAGAAGCTGCTGCTTTCCTGTACAGTATTGAAACTTCTTACATCCTTGAGAAGTACCATGTAGGTGTGGCTAGAACATAACTTGCTGTATGGGGAAAGATCACAAGCAAGTCAGGTTTTTTTCAGGTCAATTTGCATGAAAATTTCCATACAGCGGCTTAGCAAAACTCTCCAAAAAATACAGCAGTCCAGGGAGAACATTTACTAAGACTTACTTAGCATAATGTCTTTTGTAAGTAAATATTATTCGTCCCAAGAAAACCCAAATTTGTAAGGCTAACAGTAATATTAAAAAGATGGTTTCAGGAGGTCTTTAGTACAGAAAACCCTTTCCCAGTGAACGGATATTAAGAAACATGGGAAACATTTCAGTCACAAGATATTCTTTATGGTCTTGATAAGAACCAGCCTGGTCCTTGCTCAAGATAACCACAGCAAACCACACGAGGAGCTCTCTGACTGGGAAGGGTGTTTGAAGGAAGACGCTGTGGCTGTGCTGCCATGTCACGTCTTCTGGCTGAGAGGGGTTTTTGGGAACAATCTGTATGCTCCAAACATTCAAGTGGCTGCTCCTTCTGACAAAACTGTTCTGCTGCCAAGGACAGGGAAAACATGTGCCACGTGTGCCACAGGCTCTTAACTTGAAACTTTTTCATTGACAAATAGCTTTGCTAATGAGCCCCGTGCTTCCAGACAGTCTGAGGGCAGCACAGCTGTTAAGTCAGGAGTTAGAGGCTTTACAGAGATCCTCGTGCAGCTCCTCTTGCTTTCCTCAGGGCACTTACTGGCTATAAAACCACTAACCTGCCTAACAACTCATGAGGCTGCTTTAAAACTCAGCAGAGATTAAATGGGGCAGATGCTCTTCCAGAGCTGGGAGAACAACGGGGCTGTCTGCTGCCTGCTTCCTCACAGATTTATCAGTCTGTATTTTCAGCCCTTTCACATAACCATGGTGTGATGGGGAGTTCAGGCTGTATCATCCAGCTGTTTCCATGACTGCATTATAGACCTACACAAAAGTCCTCCCTATATCTAGCAGCCTTAGACAGACTCCTCTCACAGGAGCATGCAATCTTTTTAACATGGTTAAAATGTATTGATTTCTTACCTGTTCTTATTGAACTGAATGGCAAAGTCAGTCATGTGCTGCAAAGCCTTATTGGTAAAGTTCATCTCCATGTAGATGTGTCCCTGCCTGTGACTGAACGTGCCCGAGATCTCCAATCCTTTAGCCTTCACTGCAGGCAACCAAACCTTGAACACAAGAGATGTTATTCAGCATGAGAAGTCTGGCCTGAAGATAACAAACAAGCAGCGTTTTCCAAACCACAGAGAAGTCCTGAGTTTGGAACTCCAGCCACCTCGGCACGTTACACCCACAAACACTAGAGAGCCACAACAGGGATATTAAAAGGATCAAGCTCACCAACGAGAAATAAGCTTGCTGTTCCTAATTTGTCTTTGTTCACAGCGCTCACATAAGAATTCCAATATACTACAGCATTAGTGTGCACAAGAACCAGTGAGAGCTTGTGTCCACCATGACATTCTCTTGTCATGGTGGACAAGAGGATGACCATGATCCAACAACGTGCCCTCACGGCCAAGAAGGCCAATGGCATCCTGGGCTGCATTAAGAAGAGCGTGGACAGCAGGTCAAGGGAGGTTCTCCTCCCTCTCTACTCTGCACTGGCGAGGCCCCACCTGGAGTACTGTGTCCAGTTCTGGGCACCCCAGTTCAAAAGAGACAGGGAGCTACTGGAGAGAGTGCAGTGCAGAGCCACTAGGATGATGAAGGGAGTGGAACATCTCCCTTATGAGGAAAGGCTGAGAGAGCTGGGTCTCTTTGGCCTGGAGAAAAGTAAACTGAGGGGTGACCTTATTAATGTTTATAAATATGTAAAGGGTGAGTGTTGGGAGGATAGAGCCAGGCTCTTCTCAGTGACATTCAGTGATAGGACAAGGGGCAATAGGTACAAGCTGGAGCATAGGAGGTTTCAGGTAAACATAAGGAAAAACTTCTTTATGGTGAGGTTGACAGACACTGGAACAGGCTGCCCAGAGAGGTTGTGGAGTCTCCTTCTCTGGAGACATTCAAAACCCACCTCGACGTGTTCCTGTGTGACCTGCTCTAGATGATCCTGCTCTGGCAGGGGGGTTGAACTAGATGATCTTTCGAGGTCCCTTCCAACCCCTAACATTGCGTGATTCTGTGAACACGAGACTCACCAGGTCTGCTGAGGGACATGCTTCTCCAGGGGCTTGTTGGGCTATTAGAGGTAGGACAATACTAAAGTTTGAACCAAATAAAATCACAGGGCTGATACTATTAGCTGTTTGGGTCCTGGATTCCCAAACCATCTTTGGGTGAAAAACCCAGACCCAAATTTGAGTGGTGGAAAATGAAGTACTTCTTAGTGCAAAATTAATGGGTTATTTTGCACTTGGTCTCATATATGGTGTAATACTGGCAAGCAGCTCAACACCTTTGGGTGTGCTCTGCAGTAGGTCTCATCTGAGACCCTCGATTTCATAGTTCACTTAAGTTTATTCATCCCTTGACTAATTAATAAGAGGGCTAATTTTGTTTACTTCCTCTCAGGCATAAAAGGCTGACCCTGAGCCCTCCGTGGCTGCTCCCACAGCCTGTCACCAGCACCACGCTCTGCTCCTCACGAGCCCTCCAGGCTGAGCACGCTTCAGTCAGAGCATTTATCCGCATTACACTGCAGCATGCTCATCCCAATCATGTCATTTTATCTTCACTGTCACGTTGCAGTCCTCCAAATAAACAAATCTTCTATGAAAGTTACAGCAAATTGTACCCTGTCCTCAGTTTCCTGGGAAAACTTGCTACGAAGTAGGTCTCCAGGAAAGTTGCTCTGACAAAATTGAAATGTTCATATCTTACATAAGCCATTCTTTAGAGTAATATTGTTACAGGCAAAATGAGGGAATGCTTAAAAAGCAGAACTCTCTAACTAACAACATGGTCTCCAACACACTTACTGTGCCTGGGAAAAACCCAGGACATTTCTAATCGGACAGAGTTGGACTAAGGAGCCCTGATAGCACCAGAGACCCACAATAAAGGGGACAAGCGAGCTGTCTTAGACTTCTTGTAGCCTAAGGTAAGGGAATACACTGAGGATGTTCTTTTTCCTTACGTACAGACTTGGGAGCCATGTATCCTCCAGGAGCCATGCCCATCCCAGACGAGAGCTCAAAGAGATCATTGAGTCCACTGCTCACCACGGCGGGGGTGGGTGAGGGGGCAAAGGTGGCTGGTACAGAGGAGGGGATGTAGGTCTGCCCCACCTGGAGGGGGTAGAAAGAACAGGCACCCATTAACATCACATACAATGAACACTACTTATTAAATAAAGCATGAACTTGGGCAATATCCTAAATATTTTAAAGCCATTTGCAGCTTCCCCACTGAATTATCAATAGTGCTAAATAATGCATTTGAATTCCAAAGCTCTTGGCAACAAAGCCCTACACTCGGCTGTCACCTCAACTGTGCAATAGCTTTCACATCATTTTTTATAGCTCCAGTTAACTACTTCCACTGTAAAGGAATCTTCTCCATCTCTCCTTCCCATAAAGACAATACGCTTTGCGGATCTACCCTACGTAAACCCAGGGAGAAGAAAAAATGCTTCAAATCTTCCCCCAGCTCTGACAGCCTTCATAAATCTGCAAGATTTTGCATATCTAGAGAGAGCAAGGGAGTCATGGCCGTATTGTGCACTCCCACCTAAAGCCAGAGCTCTGCATTCTCAGCACTGTGGTCCAAAAGGTTCATTACGTGCAGCAGAACTAGTTGTTTGCCAGAGGACAACCTATCTGCAAGAAGGGCAAAATCCTTCCCTCTCAGGGCTTAAATGAGGGCAGCAAACCTGGAATATTAACCTTTAGGTGCCCAGCTCCACATGGGACAGTTACACTCAAGTTAGACTCTCAAGTTTTCTTTACTGTGAGCAGGAAGAATGAGGTGCTTGAGAAGAGGACTCACCATTCAGCAGCCCAGAGATGGGCAGAGTGACTAAGGAGGACAATAGGCAATACTGCTGGCCAGTCTGGGTCTGAGAACTGCTGTTCTCTGTTCTGGAACTTACCTAAGATGTGGTGGTTAATTGACCCTTTGGACAGGGAGGACTGGGGGTTTTACAGAACTGCTTGGTGAGTTTATGCTGGCCCGGGAAGGCAGAGACCTGGCTTTGTAGGTATAATCTCTACACAGTATCTCCCATGTCCTGGTGTGTAGTGTCTGTGGGCTACAGGACTGGCTCTCCTCTGCCCTCACACTGAAATTAGAAAGGAACACAGGATTCACAGGGAAGGAAGGAGAGAGAATGACTGCAGCCATAACAAAGGTCTCTTCAGAGCCCTCACTCCAGAACTGAGTATGCTTTGCTCACTGAATTACTGCCTACACAGTCCTGGGAAGAGGGACTGGAGCTTTTTCCAGGAGACTGCTTTTGGCTGTGGGTTGGAGGCACGCTCCCTCCAGCACACCGTGTCTCCAGGTCATCTTGCATCCTTTTCCCATGCTTTCCTGGAAGAAGCTGGTATGCATTTAAAGCAAAGGGGGCTTTGGAAGCAGCACGAAAGTCTCTCATGTCCTGGCAAGGGCTCTGAGCACTGGGACATCCACAAAGCACAGGCACAGAGAAGGAGGCTTGTGGCAGACAGGGTTCAGCACTGACCACACGTAGCAGGAAACCTCAAAGCACCTGATCCTCATGTCCAGGAAAAGTCTTACATGACATTTGAGAGGAGAAAAGCACTGAGTTCAGACAAGCCCATGGTGACACTGGGTTAGGGTTACAACAGAACAGGCTTTGTGAGTAGACAGGTAAGCGTACTCGGCCTTTCAGCTGCCAAAGCAGTTGCACAAGGACTGGGGTACTGCCAGTGTTAATGCTGGTGCTCAAACTTAGAAGCTCTGAGAAAGAAGAGCTAAGCAGATAAGTCAACAGCTTTGGCTGCTCTCAGGAAAGCCCAGGTGACAGCTGGACTCAAACAACATAGGTGGGGACCTGTGTGTTTCAGTTGCATTTATCCATTTTCAACCATCTTCAGGGATTGAAAGCATCTGCCAGTAGATAACAGGTAAGGTTGTATTTAAAAACCCTGAGCTTTGAGCAGCTTTTTAAATTGGGGAAAAAAATGGAATGGCACTTACTGCCGGGCTTCCTCCAATGCCCCCGCCAAGGTCACTGCCAAGCTGAAAGAGAGAAGGAGAGAGAGGAGAGAAAGACCGAGTTCATTTCAGCCACGTGCCAGACGGCAGGAGCGGAGCTGCCACACAGGACAGGCAGAAACGCAGCGCTGGGAGGGCAGAACAGAGGGGGCTGTGCTCTCCTGTGAGCAGGGCTGCTCGGGGAAGCACCACACACAGCTACCGGGGACAGGAGTGTTGGGCAGGTTAATAAGGACAAAAGCTCATCCCCTCTTGAGCCCATCATCTGCACAACCCTTCATGTTTCACGCACTGGAGCTTTCCCTCCAGCCCCCCATGCTGGCTGCCAGCAACCTGGAGCAGCTCCACAAAACCCAGGGGGGTAACTGTGAAACAGAATCAAAATAAAACTGACAGGAAGCTCATTTCTTGAAAATGTTAGTGTTCTAGGGAACAGGTAGAATGGGAAAACACAACAGATCCTGGCTACACTCCTCTGACCCGCGGCTCTCTTCAGTAACAAGGAAGAAAAAGAAGGGGACATGCAGCAGCTCAGCTAGGTGGGCTTTGTCTTCCCTTTGAAGATGCTCCCCCCTTCCTTAGATAGGGAAAAAACAGCTTCATGATCTAATGGGTCACTGAAATAGTAAAGCGACCTCCTGGTGCACTGGGATATTTCAGTAACAATCTCTGCTCAGGCTCCAGTTTGAAGTGACTGAAATAGCCACCATGTACCACCCGCACAACCCTCCTCTCCAGAGCCCTTCTGCCACCCCATCCCACAGCCCCCCAGAAGCTGTCCTGCCATCAACCCTCTTCACAAAACATCCAGACCACCTTCTCAGGGATAAAGCCTGCTTTTTAAACACCCACACCATTCTACAGGCTTGAGGGGACTCAGTGGCCAGGCCAGACTCCGAAGCGCTGTCTGTGAGTACATTGCTCCTGTGCATGTTTATAGAGCGCTCAACAAGATGTAACAGCCAGGAGAAAACACAAACAGATCTGCCACAGAGACATCTCCAGGCTTATCTGTGTCCCAGGCTTTTGTTCAGGAGACCACAGTAGCTCTTTGCTAGGTATAGGGGTTTTTTTGTCACGTTCAGACAAGGATTGTGCCCAGACAACATGCACGGAGGAGGAAGTAAGTGCAGGGCGAGACAGAGGCAGCCCATGGGGAAGGGCTGGGCTGGCAGGCAGAACAATAGATGGCTTTACTCTAACATTTGATCAGTGTTTGCTTTAAAAAAAGCCTTTGACAAACTAGGTCAACAAAGGCTCTAAGTATGTTGTTCAAACACACCTGATGCATTAAGATACTGGAAAAAATGCACCATTATCACTAAAGCAGAAGCTTCCAGGAGTGCCTGTGCTTAGAGCAAAAAAGGCTCCAACCTCTTCCCTCTGCGTAAGACTTGGGAGACTCAACATTTTGTCTGTCCCCAAAAGGCTGTTCCCTGGGAGATCTCATGGCAAATATATTTTACGCCGGTTGAGATACACCATAAAGCTTCATACTTCTCCCCCAGAGCACAGATAAAAAGGATAAAACACCTTGAGAACAGCAACGAAGTTACAGAACAGTGACTTACTAGATGGTAACTAGCCTCCAAAAAACCCTGTAACACCTGACAAAGCCCAGTGCTATTCTGGACCCCCCCTTCTATCCTTTGGCATCTCTCCTTCCCAGACCCCACTGGAGCCACCTGATGCAATATCAGCTACCTTAAGGTGTTAGAGAAGTACAAATCACACACCATTTGCCTAGAGCTTTCTTCCTGTGTGATACTCGGTTTATCCCTGCTTGAGGTCATGGCAGACATTTCTAGGATATCCCTCATCTGCCACAGCCACATCCTCATCCTCTCGCTGCCCATGGCAGTGCACTGTGCAGGTCCAGTTTTGCTTAGTTTGTTGAAGAGGTAACAGATAAAAGTGAGCGATTCCCCAGTCCAAAGAAGGATCAGTCACAGACCAAATGAAGCCAGCCAGAAGATACTAATCCAATTAATATTGAGCTTATAAAATAAGGCTTATTGCACTGTCAGATCTCCCCCACTGAACGAGCCTGGCAGAGCAGGGTTTTGTTCTACAGGCTGCTCTTTAAGCCAAGCCATGTTTTGGATTAATATATCAGATCATTTACATCTTGTTATTGGCTCACTGAGGAGTAATAGATGCAACTATTACACCTCATCCCTATTCATAGTCTCACATGCAGATGAACTTCACACTTTATACTGACTGGCAGTGAAGTCCAGAGGAAAAGAAAAAAAAGTAAAGAATCTAGTTTATTTCCAGATATTACTGTAAGCACGGAAGATTTCTGGTACTGTTGTGTGAAGCAGGAGGAAGACTAGTTTATCAAGCAGCAAGCATCTGACAAAGGGCATGGAAATGACTGAATAATTCTGCATAATCAAGCCAGATGTTAACTATCCTACCATTTCCTAACACACACACGGTAAGAAGCTGCAGGCTGCATGCACTCACTGTGGAGAAGGGAAGGAATGACATATTGGGGTTCCTCAAGCTATCTCCAAGTCTTCCATTTTCCCCAGCTGTCAGGCCTTGGGGGAAAAGCAGAATTTGGATTTATTGCTTGTCTTGAGTCAAGACTCCAGCTCTCACTCCCTACAAGGCAGAGAAAAGCGCTCGCTGGCTCAGAGAATTTACCATGAGCCTCCCTACATTTCTCGATTGCACCCAACATCTCTGCTCTCTCTTTGTAACGCCAAGGATCTCTCTCTGATCTGCTCTTCCTGAAAAGGAGTCTGCACACTGCAGCCTGCCACTCTCTTGGCTCCCAGGCTTGGGACCAAGCTCTGCAGATGTGTGCGACAAAGCTGCAGAGACAGCTCCAAGGAGCTGGCAGCTTCCCCACGTTGCTGTGGGCAGAGCTGGCTCTACCTGTACAGTGACAACACAAATGACAACACAGCTACTCTAACAGAAATGAAAGAATGGAAGGCTAGTAGAGAACTCATCAGTTCCAAAGCAGATCTGGGGTGCAGCAGCAGCACTGAAGGCCCTTTCTCCATTTTTCTTGCCTGTCACCTTCCCACAGCCCCAAAGCTCCCCCCATTCAGAAACCACAGGTCTAGGTTACCCAACCCTCCTGCAAGATGCCCTGGACCTGACTTCATTCTAAACTCAAAATGATGAAAGAGATGGTAGCAGCAACATGTGCGAGTAAGAGGGAAGGAGGAAGACAGAGGGAACAGGAACCAGTTACCCACGGAGTGTCCCCTCCCATCTGGGGCCAGGCAGAGTGCAGGAGGGAAGAAGCAGATATTAGTCAGGGAAATGCTGCAGAACCAGGTCCCCAGGGCTGGCAGCTTCAGTTACCATTTCTCTTCATCTCATGGGTGGGCAGCCACTCCTGTCAGGAGGACAACCCAAACCTGCCTTACCTGAGAGCAGGCAACAGCCCCGCAGAGGAGAGGCCCACGTTAATACAGCTGTCAGCTCTACTCATCCTGAAATGCTTGCTATGAAGCTGAGGAGATGAAGGGCTGCTACTTGATGGCCAAAGGGAACTTGTAGCACAGCAAAGCCCTGATCCTGAGCCCAAAGTTGGCAGGTTTGCCTCTTGCTGAAGAGCACAAAGCCTCTGTCCAGGATGAAGAGCTGCCAGCTTCAGGAGATGAGCAGGGGATGAATCACAGAACGGTCTGGGTTGGAAGGGACCTTAAAGATGATCTAGTTCCAACCCCTCTTGCCATGGCAGGGACACCTCCCCAGGTGTCCTGAACCTTGACATTAAAACAAGTCTTGAACCCATCCAGTGTTGGGGCATCTACAACCTCCCTGTGCCAGTGTCTCACCACCCTCACGGTGAAGAACATCTTCCTAATTTCTAATCTAAATATCCCCTTTTCCAGTTTGAACCCATTCCCCCTCATCCTGTCACTACAAGCCCTTGTGAAAAGGCCCTCCCCAGCTTTCTTGTAGGCCCCCTTCAGCTACTGGAAGGCTGCAATGAGGTCTCCCTGGCATCTGCTCTTCTTCAGGCTGAACAAGCCCAACTCTCTCATCCTGCCCTCATAGGAGAGATGTTCCAGCCCTCTGAGAATCCCCTCCCTCGACCTGCTGCCCACACTTCTTTTGCTGCAGTCCAGGACACAGTTGGTTTCTGGGCTGCACTGGACCATTGCTGGCTCATGTTGAGCTTTTCACCAACCAGAACCCCCAAGTCTTTCCCCTCAGGCCTGCTCTCAATCCACTCATTGCCCTGCTTGTATTTGTGCCTGGGATTGCTCCAACCCAGGTGCAGGACCTTGCACTTGGCCTTGAACTTCATGAGGTTTAGGAAACTTCATGAAGAGGGAGCCTTGACCACCAAATGCACAAAGTTCTTCAAAGAGGAATTTTCTTTATTCCCTCCAAACCCATCCTGCCACATCAGCACTCAAGCAGCCACAGGGGTTTAAAGAAGAGGCTGGGCCCAATCCTGTATCCACAAAACCAGTACTAGCCTCTCTCCCCAGCTGCATTGAGGTCTTAACTGTGCATCAGTTGGCTCGGATGGTGTTGCAGCCACTCTGCAGTTGAGGAGCATTTGTTCTGCGGTTCCACCTCCACATAAGCACTTACACGGAGTTATGAAGTGCAGCAGTGCTGAAGCTACTGCATTAGGAAGGCCTATTTGCATCTTAATAGCAGCTTGTAATGAAGTGACTCTGCTGAAGTGTTCATGTGATCCAGAGGGGTTACATCATGACGTGAGCCATTTGGAGCTCCAAAAAATAATGGAGAGGGCGGAGTCAGGGACAGGAGCTGCAACAACCACTGCTCAGTAGCTGCTGCCCCTTATGCCCACAGCATAGCTGGGGCTTTCAGAGCAGTTATGGGTTCCATGGAGCTGTAACTCATGGGTTAACAGGGGACAGTCACTGCCTCCTCCCTCCTTCACACCCCAAACCAAGAGTGAAGCACCAGAGCTCAAGGAGCTGGATGAGAGTGGGCACTCATTGACACAGCAGCAAGGACAGGATGACAAATGCTGAGAGCACAGTTGCCAGCAGGCCACTTGAACTGGGCTAATCCTCTTGGACATCTTAACTGCAGGATAGATCATGCATCTGCATCTTCTGCCCTCTTGATGGGCTGTAGGTATCTCATTGCAGACTCCACTGTGGTTCATGGAGGCATTTTCAGTACCTTGTTAGCTGCCTATTTTAAGGGTCTGTTTTCACAAAGCCCAGCCAGGCTTGCAGAGCAGAAGGGCTGCAGTCCAAACCAAGGACAGCTGTGTTCAAGGAGGGGCAGGACAGGCCATGCTGCCAATACCACAGCCACCAGTTCAGTAGCACTTACTGCTAATGCTTTACCTGCTGAATGATTTCCATTTTCATTTTCTAAAGTGTAAGAAAGCAGCTCTGCAAAACTCTAGCAGTCCTATAACAGCCTCAGATCAGACATGAATGAGCGACCCAGAAGAAGAGCTCCTCTTCTGTATCAGTTGTGCTCCAGTGATGGACACACCCTTTGTCAGAAGTCCCAACAGATGTCCTCTGTGGCTCATCAAAACAGAGCAGCCCAGATGAAAGGAGACACTCAGCTCCTTGTCAGAGGCTGGAGGAGCATCCTGGGAAAGCATCACATTCACTGCATAAAGAGATGCTGGGGCTGACCTAGCACTGACACTCACGCTGTAGTTACACACAGAATCGCTATAGTTGGAAAAGACCTTTAAGATCAAGTCCAACCATGATCTATCTCTACCAGGCCACTTCTACACCATATCTTTGAGTGCCATATCTAGACAGCTTTTAAATATATCCAAGGATGGAGATTGAACCACTTACGTGGGCAGCCTGGGCCAGTCTTTGACAACTCTTTGGGTGTAGAAGTTTTTCCTCTTGTCCAACCTAAACCTCCCCTGGTATAATTTGAGGCCATTCCCTCTTGTCCTGTCAGTTGTGACTTGTGAGAAGAGACCAAACCCCACCTCCCTGCAACCTCCTTTGAGGGAGTTGAGAGTGAGAAGGTCTCCCCTGAGCCGCCTTTTCTTCAGGCTGAACCACCCCAGGTCCCTCAGCTGCTCCTCATAAGACTTATTCTTGAGACCCTTCACCAGCTTCATCGCCCTTCTCTGGACCCTCTCCAGAACCTCAGTGTCCTTCTTGTATTGAGGCACCCAGAACTGAATCCAGTGCTCAAGCTGTGGCCTCACCAGCACCGAGTCCAGTGGGACAATCACTTCTCTAGTCCTGCTGGCCACTTTGCCAGGAAAAGGTAAATGAAGTAACTTTCCTGCAATTATACACAGTAAGTCCCTTGCAGAACAGGAGAGGAATTTGGCACCCCGGGCAGGCTGGGGGTCACTTTTGGGCTTCCACAACTACACGAGGCTTCCTACCCCAAGTGTATGAATGACTCAGTAGAAGTTGTTTTTATATAAAACACTGGTGAGTCCCTAATCGACCTCAACAGGCCAGGGTGTTGTCTAAGGCCAGACTTTGAACTCTCCATTTGAAAGCAGATAGGGAGGGAGTGACACCAGTAGCCCCTGCCCACCAGCCCTTTGGATCAGGAAGGCTCTCAGGACAGCTGGAGCAGGAGTTTCTTCCCAGGCTGTGGCTGGAGCCCAGGACACCCCATGGAAGAAGGCGACCTAGAGCTCAGGTCCAGCCCTCTGTCATGCTTCAGCACAAGCACAGTGGTGGGACACAGCCCTGAACCCTGCAGAAGAGACCCAAGGGGTCAGACCCCTCCATTCCAACCTGACTATATAGAGGGGCACAGCTCCACCTGGAACAGCCCAAACCAGCCCAGGCATTAGAGAAAACTCTGGATATTCAGATTTTATCAGACAGCTTTACAATTCAGGGCATAAATCAGTCTGACCAGCTGCCAGGCTTAAATCAATAATATTCTTGTAGATGAGTGGCTAGAGTATTAAATAAAATCCTTACATAACAGACAGTCCAAGCCTGTCCATCCCTACAGATTTACTGCTCTGCCTGTGGGTTCAAAGCCGGCCTCCTTGGCTCCTGGCCACGGAGCCCTGCTCCTGCTGAGCACATGGGCTCACAGAGCCACCACAGAGCCACCAAGAGCCACCACAGAGCCACCACTGAATGGTTTGGGCTGGAAGGGAGCTGCACAATGTGCTGGGCAACATGGAGTTCTCATGCCCAGTGGATTTCTGGAGGAAATGAACACATGCAAAGGTTTAAAGGCTCAGTGCAGCACAGAGACTCCTACAGAGTGCTGCACCAACAGTAAAGCAGGAGCTGGTGGGCGGCCCTTGATCTGCCTGAGTTTAGCCCTGAGGAGCTGGCTTCACAGGGACTGAGTGTCCAACTCCAGCTCTGCACTAGCAATCTGCTGTCCACACCAGTCCTGCTTCTCCCACACTAGTGACTGGTGTCACCACTTGAGCTGGAGATCTCAAACAGCTAAGCAACAGTGGGCTTGGCCATTATTTTCCAGTACAGAAAGCCAAGCAGAGAAACCCACGACCTTCCCAGGGTGGCAAAGGGGCACAGCTCGGAGCTGGGGCAGCGCTGGCTCCACTCAGCAGCAAACAGCTCTCCAGAAGTCACCAAGTGAGTCTGCTCTGGGAGAATAAAGCATATCTTGTTCTTGTACTAAGGGCTCTTGTTCTGTTTTTTTTAATTGTTACCACATGCTCAGCATCTGTGCATACACAATATGCATGTTACATTTCATACCAATTACAGGACTCACTATGGAGACAAAATAAGAATTACTCACCAAAGAAATTAACCTATCAAGCAGCTGGAGTCTCACTGGTCATGGGGATAAGTATCTAGCAATGCTGAGGAAAATTCAAGTGAACAATATTAATTTAATGTTTATTCAGTTTTACATCATGCAGGCTCTACTTAAATGCCTGGAATTAAAAAAAACATCCCACAGTTTAAGAAATGGAAATACAGAATGACATTTGCCATGGAAGTCAACGCTGCTGTTGATCCTTCTATGTTAGTCCTGGTGGGACTTTCACTGCAGGAGCATCCCTCTGAAGACAGACACCCCTCCAAAGAAGAGGGGGCATTATCAACTACACAAGAGCTTCAACAAGTATCCAAGGAGATCGACACTGAGTGACTGCAACAGCCCTGCTGAGATCCTGCCAGATCCTCCTCCAGACCTTCAGCTGCCTTGGAGACACTCACAGTTCTGACGGAATCTCCTGTCACAGCAACAGACCATGACTCCATCCATCAGCTCCAGCACATCCCAAGCCATTGCCTTCTACCATAACAGAGGCTTATTTAGGCTTTTTTACATATCAAACAGTTGCTTGGAAAATGAAAGTGGGGTTTGGGGTTGCTCTCTCTGGCAGTAGAACAATCTACATCCCCACTGGGGCTAAGGGGGAATGCTGGAGGCACAGGGCAGGGAATGCATTTGAGTTCCTCACCTTTCACTGTCTCCTCTCAGGACACCTGAGATCCAAAGGGATCTGCTGGTGATGAGCAGAAAACAAGTGTCAGCAGCAGAGGTGGCACAAACCATCTCTGGGAGCCCTAAAAAGGCTATACTAGACGAATTCCTGTTGGGAAAAAGTATATTCAACCCTTCCTTAGATCAGACCCCAACCACACTTGGTTCCAGTACACTTAGACTCTTAAACAACAGGAGGGATGGGAAAAGAAGGACCAAAGCAGCATGTGCAGGAAGACAGCTACCTCAGCACTCACAACGAAACAGGGTTACCTTCTGCTAGCACAGGGGCCCCAAGTGAAGCAAACTGCCTGGTTTGAGGAGAAGAGAGGAACTGCCCACACCACTCAATGCTTCATGCAAGAGCATGGGAGCCTCAGTCTTCCCAACAAAGGAGGGCAAGAAATGCATTACAAAAAGACTTTATAGAATCATAGAATGGTTTGGGTTGGAAGGAACCTTAAAGATTACCTAGTTCCAACCCCCCTGCCATGGCAGGGACACCTCCCACCAGACCAGGTTGCTCAAGGCCCCATCCAACCTGGCCTTGGACACCTCCAGGGATGGAGTACCCACAACCCCCTTGGGCAATCTATTAGGAGTAACAGAGAGGGAAATTTCAAAGCAGAACAAGTCAGGCAGCAACACAACATAAGAAGTGCGTAGAGGAGAAAGAGGAAGGTATTGCTACCCCGACAGCCAGGACACCTACTGATACATGGAGGCAGAACATTGATAGGGACAGAGGGAGAAGATTTCCAACCCCCTTAACTGACTGCATAAGCAGCCCAAGTGACCTCCATCCCTGCCTTACAGCTGGTTTTGGTCTCTGGTGGAGGGTGAAGAGCTCAGCCCTTCAAGAGGGCACCTTGGGACACATCTCACTCCCCCACCACACCAGAAACGGGGCATGTACACATCTGTAGACTGAGACTGTTTCAGAACTGCACAAACGTGGCTTAATATCCCAATCCCTTGGCCGGCCACGCAGCCGAGCCCCTGCCTGGCAATTTAGCTAGTGCCAGGTTAGGGGTAACTCGGCTTGATACTTGCTAAACACATGCCCACAACAACAAAGACACAGATCACATTCACTCACACAATAATTAGGCTAATTAGGGAAGGAAAAGCCAGAGAAATACATAAATTTACCAGGAAAAGATTCACTTATACATGCAACGGATTAGAAGACAGGACATCTGATGCAACAGTGCTTCAATAGAAAGCATTCCAGGGAAAAAAAGAACACAAAAAACCCGACCACCATTCAGATATTTTCTGTTAGTGCTCAACCCATCTAGTAACTCAGCTGAGACAGTGCTGCCCACACAGCTACTCCCATCCAGACTTGATCACATTGTTAGATCACACTCCACAGCCCCATGGATTAACTTAAAGCTTGAGAAAAATATTAAGTAAAAGCTTAGTACCATGCCAACTAAAGCTCTGCTGCCAGTGTCGGCCACTAAATTAAGCCCGTTAACCGCGAGACAACTCTTTTCCCAAAACCAAGATCTAGTCCTGCTGTGCCCATTTATTTGTTTCTGACACTAATGAGAGACAAAAGGTTGCTCTGAGCAGCCTGGAAGACAGTACAGATGGAGGAATTTAGCTCCCAGCCCTTGGGAGCTGCCACAGGTAGCACCATTTTCCATAATGCCTTAACATAGACCCTGGTTCTCCTGCAGCGCAGGGCAACAGCTGCACAGGTCCCTGCTCTGGGCTCACTGCTTTCCCAGCAACTCCAGCTTAAACCAGCCCCCTGATCCCCCCCTCCCCAGTGTGAAGGCAGCCTCCCTGCTAAACAAGCCCACTGCTGGGTAGGTGGCACAGGGGCCAGAGTACATCTGACCTCTGAGAACGCCAGTGCCATTAAGGGTTAGGCTGTTTCCAGTCTATTAGCTCATGAAGTGCTGGAGCTGGAAATGGGTTTAATGTCTGTTTTAGTAGAATTATGGTGGCTTAAATATATATGTATTTGACAAATAAGGGTTTGCTGCATTGGGGTTCACCCAGCTGCCTCCTACCTCAATTATTCAGCGCTTGACTCACCCAAACCAGGAACACGGAAAATGCAACAGCCTCAAACACCCAACTGTGCTCACTGGCGTAATCTTACTCAGCTTACATGGTGCAAACATAGCTCCACTGCTGCCTACCCTGCAGGCAAGTCACCAGGGTGTTAGGGATCTGTGCTCCACCCCACAGGAACATCTCCCAGGCTGAGCATTGCATCCATCACTCCTCAATGTCACTAGTGTAAGATCAGAGCACTGAGCTCTCCACCACCTCTCTCAATTCTCTCAATGCAGCTCGTGCCCTGCTCACACCTCGACCAGAAGCAATGTGTGATTACTCATGCTCTGGAGCCTGACCCTGCTAGGACTAGAACCCCTCCTGACGAGCAGCTGTGGTGTGGGAAGGCTACACAGAGTGCTTCTCTCTTGACCCAACCGCAGTAAAACGTCACCGATATTAAACCATGACTCTGAGGAATAAACCATACTCTGGATAATATACAAATGGGGTGTTACAGGGTTATGGCCCGCAGCCCTGAGAGCTCTGCACTGCAATTCAGCAGGGCTGGGAACCAGGTGGAGCTTTAAAGGGAGCCTGAATCAATTACAAAGCAGTGGAACACTTTACATCTTTAAAACAACTCTTTCGTTTTCTTCTACAGACAGAAAAATTACGGAATAAATATATTCACAGACCATGGGGATTCTACAGCATGCAGCACCGTTTGTCTTACAGCAAGAAAAACCTACTGAAAGCCAGTACAATAGCACTGGAGAAATCCTCTTGGAGTTCTAGGACTTAGCACAGGGAGCTCAGTGATCCAAGCGTTACAAGCACAAATGATCAAGGCTTTGCAGAGATAAGCACAGCTCCAATTATTTCACATCAGCTGAAGCTAAAGAAGATGCCGCTTACCAAGCTGTCCAGCCCTCCTCCCAGGAGGTCCACAGCACCCATCTGCATGGAGGACACTTGGGGAACATTCACTGGGGGTCCCAGGTCCAGGTTGAGAAGGTCACCCAGGAGGTCACCCTGTGATGGGATGACCTGTGGCTGCTCCAGGTTTGTAGTGGCTGTTGTGCCCACAGGGCTATCACCTGCATCAGTGCTAAGGGTGAGAGGAACGAGAAGCAACAGAGAGGAACATTAGTCATCTTCAGTCTCCAGCTTCAGCCTCCCACCATGGGGAAAACACAGCAAGAGGTGGCTCATGAGCAGAAGCCATTTAAAAGCTTCTTGTAGCACTGATCTGACCACTGCCATGTCCAAGGCAGTGTGTATGGCACATGTTTCTTCAACACATGGTTTGAGCACAAAGAATCTCCATGTATTGTTTTCAGTTCAGAAAAGAGATTCTTCAAGGTGTGAAATCTGCCCACCTTGAGAATCACAGACCCCTCCAAAACAGTGAGCCATGAGTACTACATGGACTACAGCACTGAAAAGAATTATTTTCCAGCTCAGAAGAAACCTACACAGTTGATTTTCACCCCCTGGGCCTGGAGAACTAACATGTAAACATAGAAGGGAAAAACCAAAACAACCCAGATTTCCTCAGAGACCTAACATGGATAAAACCCTTGAGCTCTCACTCTAACCAGTGCAAACTCAACCACTCCCACAGATCTGGACTAACCACCTTCTACTGACCAGCACCAAGCTCCACACCTCTTCTCTAATTAAAGATCTCAATCTAAAATTGATTCCTTTACCAATTCCTTTCCTCTGGGTTAGCAGGCATGCTAATTACTAGCCTAGAAATGCTCATTATACAGCTTCCAAAATTTCACATCATATGCTGTCTGAATACCTTTTATATTCACTTGCCACTGAATTTTAGAAAAAGGAGAGGAAAAAAAAAAAAAAGTAAGACTGACTGTAGCTCCCAGAGATCTCATTACAATGTATTTATTCTTCAAATCCAGAGACACTAATATTTTAGACAACTGAAAATGGACTTTGTATCCTGTTGCCAGCAGTAACTGACAAAATTCTTTTGAGCTCCTATTGCTGCAGATGCAGCTAACAGGTAATTGCCCACAAATGTCAGGGGAATTAGCATCCTGACAAGGTGTTTAACACTGGGGCTCTTTTGTAGGAATTGCAGCTCCTAATTTTGAGTAGCCATGATTCTCTTCCTTGTCCTCATTCAGTTACTGAGGGGAAAGCTTTAGCAACAGAGCTTTAGCTGCTCCCAGCTCCACTGCAAGAGGAAGATGCAGCACCAGGACCACAGAATGTGTTAGAACCAGGCAGCGACAGAAAGGGCTGAAAGCACCTTTGCATTAAAAGCTTCAGACCCCTAATACTACTAATATCTGTAGTAGATGTCCTTTCTGCTTCTGCCTTCAGCAAGGAGACTTCTGAGTACGCTGAACAGGCAACTAAAACATTTCTGAAGAGCATGATCCACTCCCACCCCACCCTGAGAAGGGGGCAGAGCAGCATGTATGAGCAGAGGCACATCCCAGCCAGCAGCGCACATGCTCCTGCGCTCCCAGCATCTCATCCCTTTAACACTACTTACTCATCCCTCTGCTGGTGGAGATAAAGCAATCCTTCAGGGTCTTGTGTAACTGCAGCTGCCCCAAAGCCCAGCCAGAAATGAGAAAAGGACAAAGCTAAATCAGGTTGGATTAAAAACCAAGTGCCGACCCTTCTGCTTCCTGCACAGAACGAGCCTCTCCAAAGAGAGCTGTGTAAACAAATTTGCATTTTCTTTGAAAGAAAAAAATTAATAAAGAATATCTGGGTTACGAAGGGCAGAAAGACTTGATAGAAGCTTTCTCCCTTAAAATCTCAGGCAGTGGCCAGCAGCTGGGTTTGCCCATTTGAGTTGGAGATTTGGCTCTCCAGCAGTTCCCAGATGTTGGGTGTCACCAGGGATGCACAGCCTGAACCAGATTCAAAGGTTTCCTGCAGCCACCTGGGTGGGAATGGGGACTCCTGCCCGAGTCTCAGCAGACTCCTCCTCTCCCAAGAGCCCTGTAAAGGTCTCTCCAGGTTTTCCAGCTGCATTATAGCTCAGCAGGGGTGGTGGGAATATCCACATGAGGAAACACTGCTGAGCCATCAGGCGATTTCTCCCCCACCTTTAGGATTCATCTGCAACTCTGTGACACTTGGGCTCATTGAAGAGGCAGGAACATCTCACCATCTGTGAGCTGATCAACGGGTCTTCCCATCAGCCAAGAGCTGAAAGGAACCTCTCCTACATTGCTTTGAATGAAAATGAAATGAATCAAAATGAATGCATTGTATCCTGCACCTATAACTAACTCCTTCCAGGTTTACACCCCGCAAAGCACCACTCATCTCATTCCACCCACCCACTCAAGGCAAAGCTATCTTGACGCTCTGAAGCCACACTCATTGTGGACATCTCCACACTTTCATGCTTCTAACTCTCTCTCACTGTGCAAACCTCAGTATATAGTAGATGGTTCCATCACCAGAGTGGTCATTACCACAGAAGTAACAAAGAAAACTCCAAATAGCTGAGGACACCCTTAACTTACATGAAAATCTGTTAGCTTAAGGCATCTTTTCATGCACATTCAGAAAAGGGCAAAACAATTTCTTAGTAATCAGTAAAATCACCCAGGATGCACAAATTCTGGCTCCTGTGGAGCTGCTCACTGTCATTCTCACGGCTGAAAGTGGCAATTTGGTACATTCTGACATGGTACAAGGAGGCCTCAGCATCAGCTTGTCAGGTTTTACTGTCCTTTTGCTAACAGTAGAGCAGAAAACCACAATAATGGGGCCTCTTTATGAGGTGAGACCACATCAGAGAAGCCTGGTGTGCCAATAAGTAACACCACTCTTTTTTTTAATTGACCCATGAGCCAGAGCACTGATCAGTATGTGACGTGCTCTGCTGAGCATCCTTCAGACCTTCCCCCAGCTCTGGCTTCCTCAGCTTGCCACTGCAGGATTGGGGCCTGAAGGTTTTATGATGGAGTAATGGATGATTTAGTAGTAACCACCACCAGGGCAATGTACAATCCTGCTACAGTCAGAAGAGATTCCAGGTCAGCAGTGCCTGAGCCGTGAGAGCCAAGCCACATACAGAGCATGCACAAGGAGCGAGTAAAAAGATCACTCCCTGCAAAAGCTGAATTCCTTCAGCTGACTAAACCCCCTCCCTTTTAGGGGGTTAGCTTCTGTAGTGACCCAAAACAACAGTGTACAGCAAGGCTGGTACCACTGCAGATCAAAGCTCCCCCCATCCCAGCTCATTTTGCTATGGAGACAAATCTTTGACTAGGAGAGGTGGCTGTGGAAGTGGCCATTGCTTTTCTTCTCTGATGGGTAGACCTGTGCTTGCTGGTCCTGGGTCAATGCAGCCAGAACTGATTTCATAGGCAGGAAGAAAACAAGGCAGCTTCCCAAAGCCAGTCATGACAGAAATAGCTTTAGTTGCTAAGAATAGCAGAAAAGAAGTGTCAGAAAATAGAAAAGGAGCAGCATCGCACACTGATTTATCAGTGCAACAGCAGAAAATAGCACTCCAAATGTCACTTAGGGAATATTATTAGGAGGTAAACCTGGATACTCTGCCTTCTGCTGTAAAGCACATTTCCATTTGTAATTAATGCCATGAGCACTGCTTACTTGACCGAGGAGCCATGGGAACAGGCTCGGGAGCCATGCTGTCACAGCCCAGGGCTGCCCATGCCCACTGCCAGGCCCATGACCATGGGGAAGCATTACAGCTCAGACAACGAGCCAGAGCACCTTCCCCCCACTCCCCAGATGTCAGACAGAACCATTACCAGTCTAGCCATCTTCTTCTAAGCCTGAACAGTTTGCAGTGATGTGGCTTATATGGCTTTTACAGGCACCAAGTGAGAAAGGTAATTTTACCAGTCCTTCCCCATTTCATATTCCAACAGCAAAGGATCCCTTTACTTGCCTGTTCCAGGAAACTCGTGTTATTCTACCCAAGTGAGGCTGGTAAAGCTGCACTGTCACTGAAGTAAAAGCTCTTACAAAATGAAGAAGTGCATCCTTCTGAAAGATGCTTGTTTTTACCACAGTTCCCCTCCTGGAAGCCCTTGCACCAGTTACCCAGAGCTCCTGCTTTTGTATCCACACTCTCATGTTAGGAGGGCTTCTAGACAGTGCCTTCTCATACAACACCATAGCTCCTCCTCACACAAGAGCTTTGATACTTCCTCTGTCTTCTGACCCAACAACTCAGAAACTCCATACCCAGGATTAAATTCTACAATGAAACGGCCCCTTGAATGACCTGCAAGTCCCTCTGCAATCAACAAACAACAACACTAGAGTGTTCTAAAAAAGATCTTTGACTCTTTGGGACTGTTTGCTAGAACCAACTGACCAACCCTGCCCATTACCACCAGGGTGACTGTCCCATCTTACCTCCCGTGGTGGATTGGCAAGTGCTTGCGGTGGATCCCGTGGCTGCCCTCCACAAAGGCATTGGGGGGTTTGTGGTACACGGAAGCCAGAGACCCAATATGGCAGATCAGCTCGTCCAGCAGGGTAGGCTCAATCAGATCAGTCTCTTCAGAAATAAGGGGCTTTTCTGAGAGGACCACTTCTTTGGCAGTCACTGGGTCCGTGGAAAGAAGGCGCCAGTAGATGTAGCCACGATCCCGCAGGTCTGGGTTGTCAGAATCCTGAGACAAAGCCACACACCAGTCAGGTTTCAAGCAGACCAGCTACCTGTAATCATTTAATTTTTCCAGCAGTGATTCTGCTGGATTAAAAAAACCAAACCAACCATCCAGTAGCAAGTCACCAATTTCAGAATGATGTTACAACTGCTTGTTTTGAGGAACATCTCAAAATTAAAGATGAGAAACAAAGTATTAATGTCTCGCTTCCTGCTCCACTGGTCCGGGAGTAAAAAACCCAGGATTTACATCCCAAAACTTGCCCCAATCCACAGAGCTATCAACTGCTTCCCAAACTCTCCTGCCACTTGACATGACTGTCAATATTAGGAGAACTCCAAGGGGGTGTTAAGAGGAGAAAAGAACACAAGTCGAAATGACTCTGTCACATACTAAAAGCAGACAACACTGTATATTGTAAGAGAATGATCCAAGATTCCTGGAAATATGACTTACCCAAGGGCACTGCTGGACCTAAGACACTGCAGGGCTAGAGGACTGTCTTACTGAGCCGTATTTTTCATACCAATAGAGATCTTATTTATCCTGCTTTTTAGTTCTCTAACCAAGTATGGGCAGATGCTAATGATGCACAGGTAGGAAACTTCATCAGTTCTCCAGCTGACAATAATACTCTTGTTTTACTGCAGATACTTCTGCCTCTACATGAAGTGCTAATTATTTCTCTTCTTTTCGAGCAGTTTTGCCCTGAGCAAGTGAGCAGTGATAGTTTGCAGCTAAGGTTCCAGGGAGAGGGAGGTGCTGTGGTTTTGTGTTGTAGTGCAACATGTTTGAACTGCTCAGGGAAACAAGGGCTGGGAGTTTTAATCCCCACATCAGCAGAACAACAGGGTAAAAATTTCTGAGGGCTTTTTCCCTGTAAAATTCTGGCAACATACTGTATACCTCATAAACCTTCCTCCTCAGCATTTCTTTTTCTCTTCTGTGATCTCATTCATGCTGCTGCTAACCTGCTATAACCTGTCTCAAGGCATTCTCAGGCATAAAGCAAAATCTTTATTTGTAATGAGACTGGGAACGCTCAGCTCATTTTGCTCTTAAGGACCTAGATACAATGTCTGGGTCAACTGATAAGATTTCTCTGCAGTGCTCTTTTTCAGTTTAATGGTGGAGTAGTGGGCTCTTTACCCTCTTTCCCCTCAACATTTCCTCCAAACCCCTTTGCACCCTGCCTGCAGCAGGCAGCCCAAGGTCAGGGAGAGCTTCTGCGAGGGCAGACATGAGACCACGTGCTCTTTGCAGGCACATAAGGATTCAAGACTGTTTCTTCCCACAGCCAAATAAACAGACTTGAAACTTTAATGTGTCTCCTGGAACAAGAGGCTCAGATCTTCTCCCAGTTCCCTGCTCCCCAGGGTCTGCATGCACACCTGCAGTGGACACCAATGAACTCAGGCCAGCTGAGCTGTCACCCATGCCAGGCAGACCACAGCAATGGAGATGTGGAGGCTCTGTGCCATCCATCAGGTTATGGGCTTGCCAGGGACCTTGATCTGCATCCTTCCCATCCCCAGCTGCTTCACCAGCTATTTTTACCAGTGTTGGCTGAGTTAAGCTGGCTCCTGTGACAATCAGGTTGCTGTGCAGACATGCCTTAAGAGATGCTCAAAGTGCAACAATACCTCAGCAGGGGGAAGAAACACACTTGTAATTACTCTCCTGCTCAAGTGAGAACCAGTACCTCTATCTAGAAACCAGGCCTTGAAGCACGTGGCTTTTTAGTGTTTCACAGCCAGTTATCCTACACTGACTTATTATTCATCTGAAATACAAGAAGCCAGACTGAATCAACATCTGTGACAAGCAGAAAAAACAGGCACTTGTGATACTCCCAGGGTGCCATTGAGTGTTTTGTGACTCAGCACAGAAGGCTTTGACACTTTGTACCTTTCTTCTGCTGGCTTAGACAAACACAGCAGCACGGCCTTGGCCCACCCCTCTCGACAGAAGAGCCAGGAGCTCACCTAACAGCAGGTCTTGAAGCAAGAAAAGCAGATTTCTTGCCACTGACCAATGCAACAATCCCAAAGCGATGAATAAAAGTTTTAAGAACTACTAAGTCCCTGACTTCTTGCAGTGACGAGGACCAAAACTGACAGCTGATGATTGACTCCAGGTTTTCTGCTCATTCAGAACAGCCAGGAGACTATTTCTATCACTTAACACAGCAAGTCTGGGAAGAGCTGCTCTTTCTGGCCTACACCATCACACGTTTACCCCAGTCATTACAGCAGGGAGTGCAGGAGGATCAGATGAGGTCTCACCCTCTGCTGCCACCAGGATGTCTCCATTTAAGTTCTCCACAACTACAGCACTTGTCTGCCAGCTCAAGCCCAGCCCCACCCGCAGTGATCTGAGCTCATTACTCAACACCTCATGCATTATGAATCCCAGATCTTAACCCCATTACAGCCTCCAGCAAGGCTGCCATGTTGGCTGATAGCATCCAAGCACCAAGGAAAAAACCCAAACCTCAGTTCTTTCTCACCCACTGCTTAAGCTTTGCTGTTCACAGCACGACATTTTTGCCAGGACCCTTCCCTTTGACACAGCATCTGGAAGATGTTTTAACTGCAAGCCACCTTCAAGAAGAAAGCATTTTGGTTTCTTCATGACTCTACCCTGTCCCCAACTTGCCATTAGGTGGGGGAATGGGAAGGAATTAGGATGAATCAAGAGTTAAGGAGGGAGCAGATGGCATGGTAACAGGCACAGAGGAGCTCTTAAATGGAGTCTCTCTGGGAGAGAGGAGAATACTTGAATCCTATTGACTGCAAAGCTGAGTGGCCTGGCAGATGGAGACACCAGACAGCAGCCCAGCACGGCCTCTGGAGGGCTCTGGTTCACTGGATGTCTTGGCTTACCTGCGTGGCCAGGCTGAGGACCTGCTGAACCAGCTCCTGTGTCTCAGAAGGCTTTTTTAAGAACAGCTTCACTATAGCAGTCAGGAGGGTAAGCTGCACCTAAAAGAAAGGGACACAGCAGAGATCAGAAACTTCTTCCATGCTTTAGTGATGTCTCCCAACATCCTTTACTGACACGAGCTTCAAGCCCCATGCTTTGTACCAGCACTACACTCTTTGCCAGGGAAATCCATTACAGTGAGTCTCAGACTCCTCCTGTTGCAAAACACTTCCACAGACAAGTCCCTGATCAGCACTGAGATTTCTGTCACACTTTCATGCACCTCATCACTATTCTGTATGTTGTGGTCCCTAGTAGGGCTATTTCCCAAGAAGTATGCAACATCTAGAAACCTCTCCTTTTCCATCTCATCATTCCAAGAAGTCTGGGTGATACAGAGAACAGAGCAAGTCTACAGACTCCCAGGAGTTTTATTTTAGCCAAATATGGAAGTTTTCATTGGGAGGCATTTTCTGACCACTGCAATAATAGTGACTGTCCATCCCATACACATGCTGCAGATGAGATGCACAACACAACTTTCACAAAATCACAGAATGTCAGGGATTGGAAGGGACCTCCAAAGATCATCTAGTCCAATATCCGCCGGAGTAGGATCCCCTAGATCAGGTCACACAGGAACACTCCAGGTGGATTTTATATGTCTCCAGAGAAGGAGACTCCAAAACCTCCCTGGGCAGCCTGTTCCAGTGTCTGTCACCCTCACTGGGAAGAAGCTTCTTCCCATATTTAGGTGGAACCTCCTATGTTCCAGCTTATACCCATTGCCCCTTGTCCTATCATTGGATACCACTGAAAAGAGCCTGGCTCCATCCTCCGTACACTCTCCCTTAATGTATTTATAAACATTAATGAAGTCGCCCCCCAGTCTCCTTTTCATCAAGCTAAAGAGACCCAGCTCCCTCAGCCTTTCCTCATAAGGGAGATGTTCCACTCCCTTAATCATCAACTCTACCTGAGTGCTTTCATCATGGAAGCCCTCCAAGAAGCTCTCCAGCAGCTCGTCTGCATTGTCAATTCTCTCGGCGTATTCGCCCACGATCCAGATCATGGCAGCTCTGGCATCTGGCTCATCCAGGGAATCCAGGTTCTCACACAGAGTGGCAATGATGCTTTCATACCTGATTTGTCAGAGCACAGGTGGGTCACTGGAGTAAACTCAACACGTGCTACACCATCTCTGCCCACATTGTTCTGCAGAGAATCCTGCTCTGGATGACAGTGTTTTGTATTTCTATGCAAGCAGCAGCTCCACTACAGAAGATATTCATAGGCTTTTTCTTTTTCCAAGCTGAGCACTAAGATCTCACAGGTCCTCAAGAGCTCTGTAGCTCCATTAATCAGCAAGACCACCCAGATGTGGAACCGAAGAAGCTGCTGCCTCCCTCCCTGTTTTGCTAAAGGAACACTTGATGTAACAGTTCAAACCATGAGTCTGTATCAGGTCCTGCAGCCTTGCTGGCATCCTCAGACTGCTAACTCTAAACTGGGTATTACACTTCCCCAAAGGCTTGACAACAGAATAGACAACACCCCACACTCATTTAGCTTCCCCCATTCCCATGCCTGGGTATCCCTGTCAAAAACAGGCAATCTATCTTGTAACTGACAGCAGATATTGCCAGGCAGACCTGCGGATGTCCCGTATTATTTTTTAGGTGATCATGAAGTCTCTGCTGAAAGACCCTGCTGCTGTTCTGTAGCTGAAGAGACAAAACCTTGTTGCAGGAACAATTTAGAAGAAGCTGAGTGCTGTCCAAGCCAAAGAAAACACTCAATGGAGAACACCAGTAGCATTTTGTTCAACACAGTCTGGCTGGGATTTCAGAGCATGAGAGCCATGAACATCCATGGCCTTGTACCCAAGCCTTCTAGAGCTCTGCAAAACCAGAATCCTGGTGCTGTAAATATGGTCAAATTTTCCTTCGGGCATTCTCTGCAAGAGCTTTTCTAGCTTTTGATTAAGGCTTATACTCAGCATCAATGTGGAGCAGTGGGGAAGGAAAAGCTTTCAGTTCAAAGTAATATTGTGTCAGTGATACCTCATCTAGAGCCAACACCTGAATCCTGCCCTGCCAGAGCGGACACTGCTTTTCACAAACCTGCTGTTTCAGAGCCCTGCTGAGCTGTGCTGAGGGAGTTTACATTGCTCTGCTCCTGTGCTAGCAGACAAGGGCTTCCAAAACCCTTATGCTGCTTTCACCTACTTGTTGGGGTACTTGCGGAAGATGTCTCTGATGACAACGATGGCCTCCTGGACCACATAGTTGACCTTGGTCTGGATGAGGTCCAGCAGAGTGCTCACACAGCGCTCTGCAGATTGCTGGAGAGAAGAACAGAACACAACAGTTAAACCAAGCTGAAGAAACACCCCTTGGCAGCCCACAGCACCAGCTGAGGAATGAGCCATGCACACCAAGAAAGGCCCGGAGGGGGAAAACAGAAAGACAACAGCCACCAACTCAAAATGCGTGTCCAGCAACAAGCCTATAGGCTGACAAGTGTTTGTGTATCACGGTGGAGGTACCAGTTGACTCCAGCTCCTATGAAAAGTCCTGGTTGAAGCAACCATGTCAGTACAGAGCTGGATCATCACACAAGAGACCTTGAGAACACTGCCTGTGTTGCTACTTAGACCACCCTCTGGTTGGCTCGCAGTTGAAACAGGCCACAGAATGAGCTCTTGTGGACTTGCCCCAAGCTGTGGCAACCAGGGCTGGGAGAGTTTTGATGGGGATTGCTGGAAGGTGCCTGGGAAGCCAGAAGGAAGGAGAAAATCATAGAATCATAGAATGTTTTAGGCTGGAATCATGCTGTCAATCATGCTGCCAGAACAGCAGGAAAAAGCAGTTCACACCAGCTAAAGGTTCAGCAGTTTTGGTGTGAGGTCACTGGCAACAGCAACATGTGAAGATACAGCTGTTGCTAACAGAGCTTTCACATTAATTAGTTCCAAATTCCAGCCACAGGCACTGTCAGATAACAAGGACTGGCCACTGTCCTGGCATGCTCCAGGAGCCAGAACTGGAGTTGAGACAAATAATTCAGGGAGGTCTATTCCCAAGCAGTACCACAGGAACAACCAATTCCAGCAGCAGAGCCTCAGATAAGGACAGTGCTTTGGCTACTGGCAGAGCACATACAAAGCCTCATTACCCAGCCAGTGATGAATGTGAGCAGCAGACTGCTCATGGCACTGCCCAGGCAGTCACCAGCAGAAGATTCATGGAGCCTTCAGGATGGAGACCAACAGGGTGGGCACAAACAACAGCAACGTGGGTGGATCTTTCAATTCAAGTGAGCCAACAGTCCCCTTCACTTTCAGAGCATGTGAAGGCTGGGCAGGAGGGGGAGGAGGAATGAAATGGCTTTTAAGTCACAAGAACCAGGTTTTTTGAGAATGGGAAAAAATCTCAAGGACAAACCTCAAGACTTGTAGAGCTGAATTTGGGACAAGCAGAGACTAAAACCTCTTGGCGCTTTCTTGCTCTCCTGACTGTAGCTGTGGTGTCTCAGACACAGCCTCCCAGCACAGAGCAGCAGCGCCAAGAAAGGAGATACCACCAACCACTGTTTGCTCTTTGCAAGCTGGCACTAAAGGCTGCAAGACTCTTCCCTAAGATTCAACCAAACAGAAAAAAATCCAATATAATTGGCATCACAGTAAGGAGAGGTATCATATAAAATTATATGATTGGTATGTTTTTTTATGATACCTCTCTGTCCTTAGCACAGTTTCACAGGTACAAGCCACTGTGGAGGCAGTGAAACATCAATCTGACAGTGTCCTGCTCTGATCTTTTCTGCTCAGGAAGAGATTTGACCTGAGACTCTTCCATTTCATGGAGACTGACCATGGAACTGGCTCCACACAGGCTGACATTGCTCACAGTGGGAACCCCACTCAAAGTCCTTGCAAGACAGATGCTTCAGAGCTTGCAATTTCATCTCTTACCAGCTTCTCAACAACTTTCACTAGTTAACAAGTGACTTTAAGGAGCACTTGGAGTGAACCAGTCCTAAGCCAACTCTAGTCAAGGAGTAATGGTTTTAAGCTAGGAAAGGATAGATTTAGAGTGGATATTAGAAAAAAGTTCTTTAATATGAGGGTGATAGATCAGTGGAATGGGCTGCCCAGGGAGGTGGTGGAGGCCCCATCCCTGGAGTCATTCAAGGTCAGGCTTGATAGGGCTCTGAGCAACCTGCCCTAGTTAGAGATGTCCCTGCTTGTGTAGGGAGGTTGGACAAGATGACCTCTAGAGGTCCCTTCCAGCCTAAAACATTCTATGATTCTAGTCTACAGAACCTCCAGCATGAGGTAGGTCACTGTCTGCAACAAGCAGTCCAGCCCTGTGAGAGTCTAAAACCAGCAAAGCTTTAAGAGCTGCAGAATTCAAGGAAAAGCAAACTGAGGTTTATTTTTCTTTTGACACCTTAAAGCGTGATTTTCCCAGGAAGAACACAACATCCACTTTGAAATCTGCAGTATTGATTTTTAGCCCAAGAGTCCCTTGCAAAGTTCTCAGTTGTGTGGGCACATGCACAGCAGAGCAGCCCCTCTAACGAAATCTCCCTGTAACAAAATACACCTTGGCTCACCCGTCCCTTGTAAACACACTGCTGGCTGAAGGGGGACATCCCTGGGGACTGCCCTGCTCTGCAAACTGATGACAGAGTGCCTCAATCCCAACAAGCTCTCTGGTTGGAGTGAGGAAGGACAACCAAACAACATAAAAACTGCTTTGGTTTTCTGTAGAAATCAAAGGAAAGCCCTCAAGATTTCTGAAGCAGCACATACCACACTCAGGGCCATAAGCCTCAACAATTCTGAAGAGCTGGGCTGCTGACAGAATCTCCTGGAACAGAGACAAATCTCCTTCTAACATGGCTCCTTCTGCTTCTCCTGCTCCAGAGGAATCATTATTCTTACTTATTTCATCTCCTTTTCTCAGAGAAGTGCTGCTTTGCTTCCTTACAATCAAAGCCTCAGATGACTTCTTCACCCAGTGCTGCTGGTGGAGCAAACTGATGCACAGGTCAGATACCTTCACCTCATGCTGCCAAGTGTAGCTACACCACAAGGTTTGCTGTGGACATACTCGAGCTAACTCTGAGCCTAGCTTGTCTATGCTGTTCTGATATTCCCCAAACCAATAGGACTACTTAATTCTGGGCAAAATCCATCAGGGTATTGCTTTATTTCCAAAAGGAGCACCACCTCTGCTGTCAGCAAAGGGAATGCCATGCTTGCTCTACAGTGTGTCACAGCAGACAGATTTATTTACTGTCTTACTCTTCTAGGAGAGACAATTAGACAAAGGTAGGATCCTTGAAGGCAGAGCTGGCGATCCTCATGAATGCTCATTCATCAACAGCTCCTGCTGGCTGTGCCCTCTGTCAAAAAGCAGATTTCCAAGCCTTGAGAACTTGGACACTGATGGTTGGGAGAATGTTCTTCCATTAGTCATAACTCACAGTGCAAACAGCCTCTAGTAAACACAGATGCACTGGGGACAGGGATTAACCTAGAGATGAGGACACTGTAATGAGTTCTTCTATATTTGCCCTCTTTAAATCTGGCTCTTGTCAGAGGTGTAAACAGACCTCACCTTTACCAGCAGCATCTTCAAGGGAGCACTGCTAAAAGTCAAGGTTAAAACCACTTACTGAGAGACAATTACACAGAGTTAATATTAGTCCTTTGCATATTGAATATGACTGTTATGGTATCACAGAGTGGCAGGGGCTGGAAGGGACCTCTGAAGATCATCTAGTCCAACCCCCCTGCTAGAGCAGGATCCTAGAGTAAATCACACATTGGGGATGGGAATGTAGGGGATGAGGGCAGGAAAGGGTAAAAACTTCTAAAGACACTGCAGAAATACATCCCCTTTCATGTGAAACTAGGACAGACGCAGCCAGATCCTAGGGAGAAAGTCCCTGCTGAGAATGAAAGCAAACTGCCCAGCACAAGCACTGCTACAGAAAGGGCTGCCACCAGCTTCTCTTCACTTCTCAGCAGCTCACCTCCAAGCTCAAGAGCATTTTCTACTGTGCTGCTGTGGCCCATTCAGCCAGCCTCCTGCCTGCACACAACATGGAGGAGCACTCCAGCCTCTGAACAGACATGGAACAGGGGCAGCAACCATCTGCTCTACTGGGCCATGCTTCAAACAACGTCCATGGCAGCCACCAGCCTTTAGGAGGCGAAGGGAGGAAGAGGAGGCTGCAGGGGTGGTCAGTTTTCTCAAGAGGACAGAAGCTGGAGTCCTCCTTACACAGACTTAGCAGTGGTTTAGCTGGAAGAGGGAAAACCTGAGCACTGACATCACACTGAGCCAGGCACGAGCAGGTTATTATTGAAATGTGCTGTCAGGCAATGCCCGTGGGACACACTTTAGCAAAAGCTAAAGGAGCTCATCTGAAATTAGATCATTTATGTGAAACTTTGCACTCGCTTATCAGTCAACCGAAAAGTACCAACAGCACAGCATAAGTCTTCCTCCTCTTCATAGGCTTTCAGAACTCCTATCAGGCATACCAGATTCATTTACAGGGACATCACTAAATAAAAAAAAGATATGAGTATTTTGGTGGATGTTCAACTGGCAGAGGACATTTCAGGCTGTTGTTTTGGGTAACTGCAGAGGTTATTAAGAGGGAACTTATTTGCATAATCATACAGGCTAAAGAGAGCACACTCCAAATGAAGCTACAAGCTATACAGACCTTTAACACTAGATAAGCAGATAGAGCCACTCTATGCTTGTGTAAATTGCACTGAAGTGCCCCAAATATCTGTAATTCTATGCAAGTGTGCTCTGTTGAGCTGAAACAGGGGTGACACAAAACATTTCAAAATACTGAGTTCTACACAATCTCTTCTCCTTCCTCCTTCAAACAGTCAGGCCACAGGTATTAAAGGAGGCCCTCACAGACAAGCGGTCATTGTTGCACTGAAGACAGTGCAGTAAAATATTCCATCAAGGATGATTTGCTTTGTCTGCAAGCTGAGGGCTGAGAGTCCTGCTGCTCAGCTGGGGCTTTGCCCATGAGCATGACGTACCCAGGTCACTTGATTGCCAACACAGAAGCAAAGAAACTGCATAACATGGGAAGGTGGAAAAGCCAGCCATGGGGTTTGAAGACAGAGAATGACAGAAAACCTCCAGATTCAGATACTTGCCTCAACTTTGATGGCGCAGCGGCCAATTGCCCGGACAGCCTTGCGCACAAAGTCAACGTCCACTTCAGTAGCATATTCTTTGAGCTCTGCCAGGACCTGCAGGGGAAGGACACCAACATGAGTCCCTGGGGTCACACAGAGAGGATACCCCACCCTGACAAGTGCTGCTCCTTGAACAGCAGGACAGGAGCAGGATGTCCTCCTCCCCAGCTGGCCACAGGCATTGAAAGCTAACACAGACAGACCCTGCCATTGGCCTCCACCTCTGACATCCCCTGGCTTGAATCAGGCAGCAAGGCTTGGCTTAGGCTGGCCAGGGCCAAAAGATGGCTTGGTCTGGATTATTTTCAAATTAGAATCATAGAATGTTTTAGGCTGGAAGGGACCTCTAGAGGTCATTTGGTACAACTTCCCTACACAAGCAGGGACATCTCTACCTAGGGCAGGCTGCTCAGAGCCCTATCAAGCCTGACCTTGAATGACTCCAGGGATGGGGCCTCCACCACCTCTCTGGGCCGCCCATTCTACTGATCTATCACCCTCATATTAAAGAACTTTTTTCTAGTATCCAGTCTAAACCTATCCCTAAATTCCCCTGAATGAAAGCTAGGGGCAAAATCAGCCCTGCCAAACTTAAATGTTGCTATTCCTTCTTACACCGAAAATACAGTGAAGGGTCACACCCATACAGGTAGATTTATGTATGTTTTATCATGCTTATTGCTCTACAGTCACTGTATGTAAAGCTCTCAGCAACAGCCCTGATCTCTCCTCTTCTGTGTTGAGATGAACCTCTGCATCCCTACTGGATCCAAAAGGAGGATGCAGAGGAGACCTGGGGATACCTCGGAACATCTATACACAGATTAATAGCAGTTCAATGATACTTCCCCTCTTAAGAATAAAATTTCCTCTTTTGTCTCAGTTACTTGGCTAATGGAAACTGCACAAGGGCTTAAACCAGGACCTGCTGGGACCTTACAGCCCACTAACTAAAATGTAACCTTATCTTAAACAAATCACTTAGCTTGGAAAAAAATATTTAAAAAAAAGGATGCTTTGTCCCTCAAAATCTCACTTGTTTCAGTTTCCCACATTAAACATGACATCAGGGATTTCATTGTGATGTCACAAATAGATTGCAAGGGAGGGGTGAAGAGCAGAACAAGGCAGTTGTTTGAAAAATCTCCAGTTGATCCAAATGGCTCAGAACAATGACAAGATAAAGAGGCCTTGAAGGACCAGACTGCAGACAAATAAATCTGCAAGGAGTAGACAGGACATCTGTGTTTTGAAGTTTTATTATTGCCTTGGATGATCTATGTTGCCCTGTACTCAGAGCACCTGGGTTTAGTAGCTTATGTTTTAAACACTGCCCAAGCCTGAGTGACCCGGGAACAGCAACTGGGCCTCCTCGGTCTAGAATGGACATAGAGAGTCTTGACAAGCCACACAGGGCTTGTAGTGATAGGATGAGGGGTAATGGCTGCAAACTGGAGGAGGGGAGATTTAGATCGGAAATTAGGAAGAAGTTCTTCACTGTGAGGGTGGTGAGACACCAAAACAGGTTGCTCAGGGTGTTGTGGATGCCCCAACACCGGATGTGTTCAAGGCCAGGCTGGATGGGGCCTTGAGCAACCTGGTCTAGTGGGAGGTATCCCTGCCCATGGCAGGGGGGTTGGAACTAGATGATCTTTGAGGTCCCTTCCAACCCAAACCATTCTAGAATTCTAAGGTAGAAGGCTGCTCTCCTTGGGTCTCATTCCAGGGTATTTTTCTGATGAAGCTTGGGCTGTTTGTTGGACTCTAAAATCAGGATGAGATTCACTCATTAGCCAGCAGATCCCAGGCCTAGACTGTGCCCTCCAGACACCACTGCCTTCCATCCAAACAACCTGCAGTATCTAAATATTATGCATTAAAATTGGTTTGGAGCCTACCAAGAGTAAATAGAAAATTCTGAATACATTTTCATGGAAACTGATTTTTAAAATGGTTTCCATGTCCCCAGCATAAAAGGGGCAAGAACTACCTTGCTCAGTTCCAGAAAGCAGAGGGGAGAGCTGAAGAGAGCTGCTTATAAACTTCACATTAAATGAAATTGCTCTGTGACAATTAGAACAGGACAACAGCAGCACTAATCCGAGGCATTAATCATTCTGCATTAGTGTTAGGCCTTGTGGCCAGGCCTACACTTGAGAACACTTTCTTTAAGAAAGGAATTTGGATTAATACAACATCAAACTCAAGGAGAATCTACACTCTAAAGCAGTCTCAATTCGGTTTAGCTTTAGCTTTGTGCTATTTTCTCTCTGGAGGCAAATTAAGCAAAATAAAGGTTATTTTAGCTCTGAAGAGTGCCTGTGCAAGGGTTTAACAGTTTAACTAATACACTTGAAATTCACACTTCAATCATGCCTGGCCTCTCCCAGTGCCCCGCTGCAGGCACACCCCTTGTTCCAATTTCAGCACTAGCAGTGACTCATCTGACAGGAGACATCAGCTCTCCTCCTGGAGCTGTAATCTGTGAAACAGGATCTACCTACAAGGGTCACAGTACAAGACACACCATTCAGATTATGGAGGAGACTCCAACACCTCCCATTCAGTAGCTGCAAAGGTGACACCAGGGGAGGTGATGCCCGAAAGCCAGGCCACTAGCAGCAGCTGCACACATCCTCATTCAAGGACCACAAGAGGGTTTTCCATCCCCATAAGACATCAGAAGTTCCTCAGCTGACCTGGGCAATGTTTGCTTGAGAAGCCAGGCGGATCATGATGTCCAGTTTCTCCAGTTTGACATAGATGGGGTCGTTGTACTTCACGAAGAACACCTTGATTTCCTGCTTCAGGATTTCAGGCCTTGAGGGAATAGAACATTTCACTCAAGACTGGTGAAAACAATGGTCTCTATCCTTACCAAAGGTTTAGAAATCTCCCCAAACATTCACTGAGAAACAGAATGGTGCTACTTTGTGTCCAGCACATGCAAACAGACATAGGAGAACCACAATTTGAAGAAAGCTAAAAGGCTGGAGAAAAAGATTGTTTAGATACAAAATGCAGAATTCAGGTCTCTCTGACCATGCTCTCATCTCTGTTTCCTCCATGTGAGCTGCTGAGCCACCACTGCAGCCAGTCAGGGGACAACAGTGCTTCCAGTAAAATATAACACCCTTATCCCAATGCAAACATCACCTACAAATTCATTTTCTGCTTTCACTTGCAAGGTGCCAGGGCTCAGTAACTCTGCCCTGAACACAATCACAAAGTGCTGTCCCACCTTTCCACAAGGAACAACGCTACTTAAACCTGCACGTGGGAGTAAACTGCTAACAAACCCCAACCCACTACTCATCTGTGCGTCACCTGCCTGCTTCCTCCGTGCTGAGGAGAACAGCACAGGCATGTTGAGCTCCTGCAGGTCACAATGAGCTGTACAGAGACACCCTTCCTATCTGCAACCTGATTTATAGTCTAAGGAGAGGTCAGTTCCTCCTGCTCTTCAAAAGGCAGTGAAGAGAAGGGCAGGTAAAGAAATACTGACCAATACCAGTATCACAAGTATGCTGTAAAGAAAATGAATTCATGTCACCAAAGTCATGAGACTGTTTAATCCGTCTGAGAATCTGAACCTGGACTAAATGAAGTTCTGTGTGTGTGTAAGTACCTGAAGGTCTGAGATAACCATGTGCCCTTTGACAACCCAGGAATAACACCCTCCCTGAGGCTTTACCTTTTCTGCACAATCAAGTTGATGTTCCTCAGGGCAACATATTGAACTTCAGGCTCTCCAGACAGCAGGGTCACTAATGGAGGGGCAAGTTTCTTCAGCAGCATGTTGTAATAGTCCGAATCCTTGGGAAGAAGTTCCAGGAACTTCATCAAGACCTTCACTGCTGAGAGCACCACTGCTGAGTTGGCGTGAGACAGCCGAGGGGTCACCCGCTCACAAATGCTGCAGACAGAGGGGTAAGAAAAGGGTCACGTGTGTTTCAGGATATTGAATATTTCAGACCTTATCTGGGTTTAGGAGATAGTGCATGGCTGGAGACAGCTTCTCAGCCACTGCTTTGATTTGGTTTCGTTCACAAAGAATAGGCAAAGTCCTGCTTTTCTGAGCACAGCAGGAAGCAACAAGAACGACTCCTCTCACAGTTTCAAGCTTCTCTCCTGCCACAGTTGGCTCAGGAACTCTCCCAGCTCTCAGCATCACAGCCCCAGCATATGTTCAGTTATTAGTGCTCTCTGCCTGGTGGGATTCTCTATTTCTGTGATCTTGTCCCTCAATTACAAACACCACTAACAAAACAGCCTTCAGAACACCACTTTAGCCCCCATTTCATCATTCAGAGGTGAGACACCTCTGCCTTGCTTGGGGGGGAGGGTTTGCTGCCATTTCAACCATTTGGTTCTGCAAAAAAAAGTTTCTGCTACTCTGAAGATAGAAAGAGTGATCTAAATACCCTCCCAAGTCTGAGCTCCACCATTGACTCTGTGGTTCCTATAACCAACAGCATCCTAAAGAAGCCACCCCAAGCAGGAAGGAAGTTTGGGTTCATAGAGTCTTTCTTACAGCATCTGTCAAGTTTCTTCCCACTCCCTCCTGCACGTTGCTAACCCAGAACAATCTTATTCCCATCTGCGTCTCCTTGAAGCATCTTCCCCTGACAGATTTGCTTCCAGCCATCCCGGAAGGGAAGCAGCCTGGCTAAGGGAAGAGCAGAGGAGGCTCAGGCAGAGCCGGGGGCAGCCCAAGCTGCTCCATCTCTCCGTGCCTCAGTTTCCCCACACACAGGGGTAATGGCACTAGCTTTGCTGTGAGGAGAACACTATATAAAACCAGGTGCTCTCACACTCCTCTCTCAAATAAGGCAGGCTCAGAGAGTCCAACTCCACACAAAGGAGCAGGAGTAGTTTCTGCCCACCCAGTTTTATACATCACTCTTCAGAGGAACTGGGGATGAGGAACTGGGACATGTTCACAGCTGTTCAAACCAGTGGTCCCTTTGTAACAGAGAGAGGATAATAGTGGCCTGACACCCTGGAGATCTCGGCAGGTTTCTAGCACTCATTAATAACTGTTTCTGGCACAGAAACAGAACACAAGGGGGAGGGAGGTGAAAAAAAAAAAAAAAAATCAGCAAGGCTACTGGCAGGCTTTTTAAAAAAGGTGGATTATCTGTTTTGCCCCAAAAAACAGTCAGTGAAGAAATCTACCAAATTTGAAAAGCCCTGCCCAGGATTTTTCATATGGGCTCCCTCCTTCCCCTCAAGCCCCCATATCATCTACATGAAATATCCAATCAGAGAACTCCCCTGTTCCAAGGAGTTTTTCTTGCTGGTTCCTTGTTCTCTGGGTACAGAATCTGACTTTTTGTGACCCTGGACACAGATGAGGAAGCAGCTTGAAGTGCATGAATTAACACTTCACTACCTAAACCCTAAGGTCTTTGTATTTAGGTTTGGACATTGCAACTACAGGTGAGAAGCACAAAGGTGAATCTGGAGCAATATTAAAAAAAAAATAATTTCTTGCCTTTATTTCCAGGTCTATCATATCATAGATTAGTTTTTAGTTAAAAAAAATATTCCAGTCTCAGACTTGCTATAGCTTGGAAGCCCCCAAACTTAAATGGGCTTCTTGTCTCTCAAAGTAGCAAACCCAGACTTGAGAGCTCTGCTCTAAATCAGAAAATCCTCCAACAGCACTTCCACTGCTCCAAGTGTGGTCTTGGGCTGATCCCTTCTAAGCAGTGCCAGTTCCCAGAAAAAACAGCCTTTTAAATGGAAAAGTGAAAAAGCAAAGCTAGTGAAAAACAGAGAAAGTAGTCCTGCAAAGGGAAGGGGCAGCTTTCCAGCATCAGCCCAAACTACCACAAGTTGCCTCCTTTTCAAACCCCCTCAAGTCTTATTTGCCCTGTTGGAGGCCTCAGCAGAGCCCCTTTATCACGAGCCCTTTTCAGAGCCCCTAACTGCCAGAAATCCCCAAGTGCCCTGCACCAAATAAGCCCAAGCAGCCCGTGCAAAGAGCAGGAAAAGCCCCACCTCTGAGCTTCGCGATCATCCTTGGGGTTGTAGTTGGACAGACAGTCCAGGATGAAGATCTGGCCCCACTCCGTGCACTCGTTGAGAGCTGTCAGCAGCTTGTTAATGTTCTGAGGGTTCAGATCCAGCAGGTTGCTGTTGGGGTGGGATTCACTGATCTCTGACAAGGCAGCCACAGCGTTCGCCACCACCTGGGGGGAGACAAGAAGGTGGGTTCTTTGCCAGCACCCCTCTGGTGGCTTGGCAGGGGTTACACAGGGAAACAAACATGGGGATGCCGGTGTGTGCTACCAGCTGCTGACCAGTCAGTCACTGGAGTCTTCAGGGACCCAGCATAACCTCACAAACAACCTGGAGAGCCCAAAGCTGGACTCTAACTTCGCTCTTTGTCAACATTTGAAGAGTCTCTTGGGGCGGGAGTGGAAGAACAGCAACACAGGAGGGGGCTGCTGACACGCACTGGAAACATGAAAAGCCAGCATGCGGGGCAAAGAGCATTTTGCTAGAGAAACAACAACTTGAAAGTATTTTTGTTGAAGACAAACAAGAGTTAAAGTCACCTCTGGACAGGATCAGGACCAGGAGCACGATCTCATATGAGATTTCACTCTGTCGGGAGCCAGAGATGACATCAGAGTGTCTCCACATGGAACCTGAACATCCGACCTTCCTTGCAGGCTCCAGCCTCCCACCCTGGCTTGCTCCAAGTAGGCATCATCTCCCTCCACTTTCAGGAGACGTTCAATTGATATAGTCAAGTTCTCAAAGACTCTAATTGCCCTACTCATTTAGGCCTCCTGCCTGATTTCTCCTTGGCAGTCCTGTGGTATGTTGCTTAATGTGACTGGGGAATGGAAAGAGCAATCTCCTGGGCCAGAGGAGATGCAGGTGCCAGGCAACCCCCAGCTTTGCAGCCACGCTGCCAGGTCACTCAGCTTGAAAGCCACCACTCCACTGCCCTAAAATGTACAACTGCTGCTGCATTTTTAATAACACACATTGCAATTCCAACTAGTCTCCACAGCATCCATTTGTCTGCTTCACAGAGTCCTTCAGAGCGAGCTCTCCAGCACCACTCACCACTGAGAATGTTCTTGTTACATTTAAGCCTATATAAGGTCTTCTCTTTTCTGTGTGTGGATGGGAAGAAGCAGAGAGGAGGTTCAGGCTCCAGCCTGACAAGAACAAGAAGTCGGAGTGCAACATAAATTTCTGATGCTTAGTTCCATCCCCAAGTTCAACAGTTATTCTAACAGATGCCATGTGAAGGTTTTTAAGATAGAAGTATTGCAGAATATAGAGGCAAAAAGAAAAAATTTGCAGATGAGACAAAAGTCTTTTATGTTTTTTTTCATTAACTAGGGAAGGGATTTAAGCCTGAGTTTAACGCACAAAACTATATACTCTATGAAAAGGCATTTTTGGGGTATTTTACAATGTCCAGCCCAATCTGCAATACATCCCAGCTAAAATGAAGGTTTGTAGCATTCTTTTCTATGGGATAAAGGCAAAGAATTATCTTATCTAAAATTGTCTGATCCTCAGATGACTAGAGGTCCTTTTGATGCAGCACTGGAAACAAGAACAGAGAATTCTCTGCATTGTTCCCATTGCTGCTTGTCGCTCCACCATGATGTCCCAAAGTCACTGCACAAACACAGCAATGTCGATTGTTCTGCATTTCACACCTAGAGGTCAGAGATAGGAGTCTGATCCAAGATTTTCTGAATTTCATTAGCTGAATGAGCCTTCTGTCACCGAAACCATGAGCAATCACAACTGCTGTCTTCTTGTACTGTTTTAATGAGTAACTTATTAAGATAAGCTGGTTTTTCTTCCCACATTTAATTTGCCTGAATCCTGGTAAATGTGGCACAGCATAAAACTGAAGTAAAAGACTTTTAATTTTGTTATGCTTTGGAAGTTTACAAGTGAAGACAAATCATAAAAGCAACAGAAAAATTCAAAATCATTATGAGAAAACACTTGGAAAATGAAACAAGGACTTTGGAAAAATTATTTGAAGTAAAAAAAAAAAAAAAAGACAAAACCAAAGCACTACAGAAAGTGAGTTGTACTGGGGGAGGGCTGAGCTCCACACTACCTGCTGCAGGAACTGGGCCATGTGTGTGTCCTGAAGCCTGGGACAGGTATAAGCCAAAGGAGCTGAGCTGAGTTTTTCCTGGCAGAGGAGCCAAGTCCATCACTGTGAGCTTGCCACAGGCAAAGGATGAGCAGAAATGCTGCTGCCATGGGTTGCTTCAGCCCAGAGACTCGACTGTGAACGAGGTCTTGCTTTCAGGAGGCTTCTTGAGGAGTGGCAGAATAAATGCCAGTGTTTAAATCAGAGCTGAGGATGGGGCACTAGGTGAGAACCCACTCGATGACAGACTTCCATTAAAAGCATCCATGAGAAAGAGTTGGATTGATGGAGGTAGGATGGAGATAGGCTGAATAAACACAAAATGAACTGGTCTGAAACCAGGATGGCATGAATGGAAGGGCCTTATGACTAAAGAATGGGATGACCTTGAGGGTTAAAATAATCAGAAACAAGACACAATAATTAAGAGCAGTACCTAAAGACAGTAAAATCATTTGTAGATAATCACAGAATCCAAGAATGGTTTGGGTTGGAAGGGACCTCAAAGACCATCTAGTTCCAACCCCCCTGCCATGGCAGGGACACCTCCCACTAGACCAGGTTGCTCAAGGCCCCATCCTTGAACACATCCAGTGATGGAGCATCCACAGCTTTCCTGGGCAACCTGTTTGGGTGTCTCACCACCCTCACAGTGAAGAACTTCTTCCTAATTTCCAATCTAAATCTCCCATCTTCCAGTTTAAAGCCACTACCCCTCATTCTATCACATAATGCCTCATTCTGCCTTCTTTACATAAACCAGAGACAGATTTGAACAAAGATCAAACCATCGAGGTGTCCCCCCCATAACCTGGAGTGATTTAATACTGAAACTCAGCCCTCTAGGGGAGAATTTAAATGCAAAGGTAGGACCACTTTAGTAGAATGAATTAGGTGTTAGTAGAATGAATTCAGTAGTTGAGGGAGCAGGTGTACGAAGATTTGTGATGTAAAATCCTGTGACAAATCGTATATAATTTGTTATTTGCACTGTATATAAACTGCTGCTGTCTGAGCTCACGGGGCTGGATTTGTGATTTATCACCCAGCAGAACCAAAATAAAGCAAATCTCTTGACTTTAGGTGTTGACTGGCTTTGAACAGTGGGTAAAGGATCTTTTTTGGGACTCCAGGATGGCAAGATACACTCAGGGGCATGGGCTATGGTCATCTTGGGTGTTACAAAAGCAGGGCTGGAAGGGGCAGTGAAACATTTGGTGGCAGCTCAGTTCTGCCAGACAAGCTGGGATCTACAGTCTTACAGTCCACAATTAAAGCTCCTCACCTTCCACCAGTGTTGACAGTGCTGCTGCCAACTTGGTGACATGATGATAAATGAAGCAAAAGGGGATAAGGGAAGGGATGGGGAATATCTTCCAATTTATTATTTTTTTTTAAATAAATGTTGCTTAAAAGTACTTGCTGGCAATTTGCACTGAACATATTGATATGTTATGGTATGCCAACAAAAATAATTAGCATCTTCAAGGCTTTTTACACAGCCTCAGCACAGTTTAAAGGCAAACAGATTCCAGGAACCAGTCCAAGATAAACACTGGTTTGAGTAGGCTGGGTCACCCCTCTCCACTGGCACTGCAATGTCAACTGCATTGTACTGCCATTGCAATGCCAATGGTTCAGGCCAACACGTCAACAAAGAGCCAAGTGTTGTCCACAGGTAGCATCAAGGTATGGAAAAAAATGTCCATAAGAACCAGCCAACACCAATCCAAGTGCTACATCACCTGGTAACTTTGTATATGCTTTGGTAGTACATACATGGCATTGGAAATACTTAGGTGTTTTGGCCAAGGAAAATCTAAAATATCAAAGCTGAACCTTAAGTCTCCAACTTGGTTGATACTTCTTACCAGAGCAACACAAGATAGTGAAGTCCAACTGAACAGCAAGTAGAAGGTGCAAAGGGATAAAATAACTTACACAACTGGGTGGGGTTTTTTCCCTTGAAAATGAATTGTGATGATGATGTACTTGTTGAGTGACATATGGAAAGTAAAGCTAAAGCTCTACAAATGGCATGGGACAAAGTCCTCCATGGAACTGGCCAAGTTTGACAGCCAATGCCATACCTTGGCTGGTACAAAAGAGGACATAAGAGCCATAAGCTTCTTTAAACTCTGCTTTTAAGGACATGCAACAAGTTTATTTTGATGAGAATTGATATAACTTATTTCACAGATGGGAAGAAGGAGACTACAAAGACAAAACTAACATCTAGTACAGTCTGGAGATCTCAAAAATTATGAAAAAAACCCAAGGTCAACCCACTAGCCAAAGATATGTGAGCCCAAACAATTAATGAACAGGAGAAGCTTTAAAAAGTTTAAACTTATAAGTTAATTCCATGGCAAAATGCCTCACTTGACTCACTATTAAGAATATCCTCTTTAAGCTACAACTGCCAGCCAATGAGAATAGGCCTGAAAAAACACCTAAAAAGTACAAATGCAGAACAGATTGAAGATTTAATCATCATCACCATCGATCCCTGCTTTGCTGATGTAAATCAGGTGACTCTGGGTACACTTCAACGTTATTCAAAGGCAGTCACAGCAATATCCCAGAGCACAACTGAGCCAAAGAACAACAAACTCTTGGGCTGGAATTTCCAACAAATTTAAGACTCTTGGAGAAGCATCATTGGGATGAGGATAACTAAATCTCACAGGCTCTTATTAAAAAAAGAAATAAACCCCGCACTTAAAACTACATTACAGATTTAACAAGAAGGCAACATTTTTAAAGCCACCTCCGGAAAATCCCCCTCTGCAGCCAGAGGGACCAGACCCGACCCCAAGAGAGCGGCAGAGGCAAGATCGCCGAGTTCCCTCCCAGCTCTTCCTTCTGGCAGCTCAAACCTTTAGCTCAGAGCAAATGGAATAAAACACATTAACAAGGAGGAAAGAGGGTGGGTGAAAACCTGAGTGTCTGCTACCAACCCACACGGAAAAGCTTTGCAGGGGGCGGGGGGACAGGAGGGGAGCTTGGCAGAGCTAGAACACCAAACAGGCAAAGCAATCCGAGTATTTGCTGGCATCCCAGCTAACTGGAAACTAAACCAAGTGTGTAATGGAGTTGATGAAATACAACGTTTTGCTGCTTAAGATGGGAACCTCTGGCTCAGCATTTCATTAAAATGAGGAGAAAATGAAGAAAAGGAGGAAAAATTCCAGGGCTGTGGGAAGATGCTGAGCCTTCTCCAGGGTGCTGGAGGCTCCTGCCTTCACCAGAGCTGGGCACCACGTGATGCTTTTGAGAAGGAGAGGGGCTGACATTTTCAAAGAGCACTCTGAGCTTACATGATCCGTTTGTGTCATTAAGCACAGACTCCCAGATGGGATATTGGGGGCATCCGCATGGATGTGAAGCTGTGCCACTCGTTTTCATGGCCACAGACAATGTGCTGTGACTGCAAGGGCCCCAACAAGTACTAAGGCAGACAAGCTCTCTCTCCTGAGCACAGGACCCCTACTTCTGTTCATACTATGTCCTTCATCTACAAGCCCCCTTTGCTTCCCCAGGAATGGTCTATGAACAATCAAAATGGCCCAGAGTCAGGCCAGCCAGAGAACTTACATGAACCTCTCACTGTTAATGTATGCAACGTATATGGCTTTAAATTAAAGCTCTGGGAGACTAGCTCATCCCCAGCCTATGGAAAGTAACAGCTCCCCTGCTCAGCCTTAATTGTGACAGATTTCCAGGGCTCTGGGTAAGCCATTCATCTTCCACTGATTCCATTCCAGGAGGTTGTACTTTGTGCCTGAAAGGCTGGAATGGCGCTGCTGGAAGTGATGGGCTCCAACCACCTCCCAAGAACTACCCTGGGGGGGGACACAGAACACCTCCCACCTGCTTCCTGCAAGGGGGAGGGATTTTTCTGAAGGTGGCAATAGAAGGGAAGTCAAAGTGTCATGCTCTCCATGGCATGCTTGCCCTAACTGTTCTTTGCACTTCCCAGCTCCTACCTATGATGCACTGCAGGAAAATGCCACTTTGGGGCAGACTAAATCACCACTCCTGCTCTCATTCCTCACAAACCAGCACGTGTTAGCTGTCAGACTAACCATACTACCCCAACTGCTGAACCTCTGCAGGGAGGTGGGCAAGAGGCTGTTCAGGGATGGCTCCAACACAAAGGGTTTCTTCTTGGTACAGAAGAGTGCAGGAAACTAAGTCTATGGGGAGCCACCAAGGGTCTGCAAACCCCTAAGCTTCTTCCAGAAAGCACCGTGGGCTGTTCCCAGCCTGGATCAGGCACCCAGCACATACCAGAAAGGTTCCTCCTGAGGGTTTTATTGTAAAGCTCCTTGCAATTTTCCTTTCAGAGTTTCTCACTGGCACCATCCAGTGGCAAGCAGGGCTGTCTCTATCCAAGCAGCTATTCAGAAGCTCTTCAGCTAAGCACCAACCTTATGTAGCCCTAAAAAGGGGGATGCAGAGTTACAAAACATCACAGCCACAGTGCTTTTTGACAGACAGTGCTTGTCAATAGCTAGAAGTGTCTGTTCCAATAGAAAATGTAACATGTCAACTAAATGCCCCAGCACCATAATTGATATCAGAGTTCCTGGAATGATCTATTCAGCAAGACTAATGCTTTGGGAATGAGACACGTACTGGTAGCAGTAATTGCAAGGAGATGAGTTTCTGATGGATGGTTTGTCAATTAAGCTTTGTAAGTGTGGGGTTTGGGAGGAGGGACCCTGCAGAGTCATGGAAATTCAAGCATTATCATACAAACTCATTGCATCAAAAGGCAGGGAAAAGGGCAGCTTCTGCAGAAATTGCTCAAGACCAGCATCCCTCATCCACAAGCCAGCAACCAGCATCCACCAAAACCAGCAACAACAAAAATCGGGTCACACAGGGGCTTCAAATTCCCTCAGACCTGTTCAGGATGACAACCAGGTGAAAAAAACCCAGCTACTCTGTAAGCCCAGCTCCAGCCTTTCTCTGGAGAAGCAGTTGCAGGAGCCCAGCCCAAAGCCAAAGCAGCTTCCCCGGGCAGAGCAGCAGGTTCAGGCTGGCTCCAGAGCCCTGATGTTACAGAGGCAGCTCCCCCCTGCCTCAACTCAGACCTTTGCAGCCTGGCTGCTGCCACACAGACACACGAGCTGGCTCCTGAGCTCGCCCAGCCACCTCCCACGCTGCCTCTTTCAAGCACTCCCCCTGGACATTAACACAGCCACTGTTTTATAGGGGCTCCACCTGTTTCATTTCCAGCTTGCCTCTCTGCAAGCAGCATTGCTCTCCCTCCTGGGCAGCCTGGCAGAAACAGCAGGAACCCCAAAGTTGAGCCACTGCTCTTCACCAGCCCCTAAGCACAGGTCTCATTAGCTGGATCACGTACAACAACAGGTATACAAATGCCACCTACTGATGCCTACAAATGCCATCAAGCGTCTCCCAGAAGGAAATATTTTCTCCATGTGCAGCACAAACAGATTAAAAGAATCCAAACCACACATGGGACTAACACAGACATGGTTGGGGGACTTCAAGACACAACAGTCTTCACACAGCAACACCTAGGTTGAAAAGAAGAGGGATGTTTTTTGGCCAGGGGGGCAGCTGGGATATCTTGGAGACAACCCCAGGCTGATGACAGGCTGCAGAGCACAGCCTCAGCTCCTCACAATATTCAGCTCCATACTAAGATGCGAATTTTCAAGTCCTCACAACCTTCACAAGCAGGAATCATGAACTCACCCAGCAGCAGCACTTCACTCCTTGTACCTGATAGAACATCAGCTGCAGGGGAGAAAACACACAGCTGGGAGAAGTCCAAGCTTGCCCACAAGGAACAAGTGCTTTCCTGGGCCCATGAAGAAAGTGGTGTTCCACTCTCTGTTGGATAAGAGAGTGGAAGTCTTGGACTGCCTCTCTCTGCAGAGCTCTCTTGGAGCTGCCAGCCCTCTTTTTCCTCAGGCCAACACCACACTCAGCAACATCCCCTCAGTAGACCTTCATCTTTGATTCTTCATCTCTTTGCTCTTCTCTGTCTCAAATCAGCCAAGGGGGAGCACAGCACTGAGAGAAAGCTCAGCAAGCTGCCCCCAACAGGAACTCCTTCCACAGGAACTCTCTTCAAACTGATCAGCTCCTTGTTTCTTCTCATAAACTGGTCAGCTCCTGGTTGACAGAGCTCTGGCCTCACCCACCACCCCAACCACCATCACCCTGGTGGGCGAGGTTCTGCCTCTGGGGCCTAAAATCACTTGGGGAACAAAACAAGTTGCTGGGTTGTGACTCATCCATAGGTCAACTCCACCTCAGGGCCCACAGCCCAGGCCCAGCACTTCACTCCCACAAAGTCCCTCTGTGACTCTCCGAGGACCACCAACAGTTGCTCAGCAATGGGTTCATTTCTCAGCTTTATTACACGGAGAGGGATAAAATTCCTGCAAAGTACCCAGTGAAGGACAGCTCAAGAGGAAAAAGTGCTTCTGTTTCTAAACAGGCTTATCCCTTGGAACATGGTCTCAGAAAGACATACTGCTTGCCAGCTAGTAGAAGAACAAAAAGAGGACCTTCTTTCTCCATAAGGTCATCCAGCAAGCCCAAGCACAGATTCTGAAGTTGTGGTTGGCAAAGCAGGCACCTTCATGGCTTGCAGTCACAGCAGCAGAGACAAGAGAGCACCATGATTTGTATGTACAGGTTTTCAGCCTAGTCTGTGAACAGAAACTCAATACAGCCAGAGGGAATTCTGAGCAGATCAAGATGGACCTCCCCACCTCTGCTTGTCAGATCTCAACAGACTCCCTTCTTATTGCAAGTTAATGCTAACAGCAAAAAACCCCAGACATGATAGAAGAATAATTATATTCCACACACTTGGTGTATTTACTAATCAGCTTTTTATGTGATCTCTGTTTACTCTGTATTGATTCATAACAGTGTTTCTCCCAATAAACTGTGATGTGCAGATGGCACAAAACATGACATATTATTGGACAGCACAGAAATGCCGTGTCTGCACAGCCCACAGAGATACAGGAGGAGAACAGCCACACCTGGGAAAGAGCTGACCTAGCACATCAGTGACACAGCAGAACAGGAGGTAGAAGAAATGCTACATGGATTAAAAACCCAACAGCACAGAGAAAAGAACTGGGAGAAGGTGATATCGACCTGACTTAAGCCATGAGGATAACAGGCAGTCGGCAAGAAGACTATTCTATGGGTTAAAAGTTACCTCAGAAGGTCGAGGATAGAAAATATTTGGAGAGACAGGTTGTTTCATTCAAGTTTTAAAAGACCAGTAAGGCTTAAGATGGATTTTCTCTTATGTTTTTGTGCTAATAGTTACATTCCTGAAGAAAACCAAGCATAGTGATAAAAGCCAGGAGGGAACCAGTTACAGAAGATGTCTAAGCATCAGCAGCTTTGGTTCTGCTTTCATCTGCTGCCATCTCGTGGTCATCACCAGGGCTCAGTGCTTGCAACGCTCCAGTCACCGATACAAATATCAGAAGACAATATAAAGAAATAAATAGAGGTTTGTCTAAGCCTTCCAAGATCCTCTGGCCATCAGCAGATGTGAGCAGATACTCCTCACTCCACCATCACCTACTGCTGTAGCAGGGTGGGAGCAGGGTTCTGCAGTGTCCCACCATCCTGTGTACAAGCACAGGGACACAACAACCCCAGCACGTCACACTGAAATCCTGTTTGTTAGAACACCAGGCAGGTCATGCCTTCCGAGCGAGCTACACTAAAGTTTCCAGGAGGAAGTGCCCTGAGGACTGGCTGAGTCCAGGAGCACACTGACAGCCCAGAGCAGCCAGGGACTAGCTTGATGTTCACCCTGAGCTGGTCCTGCTGAGCTCCATGTAATGCACAGCGAGGGATGAGGGTAGGCTTAAGGAAGCTGAGAAGAAGTAAGAGTTCCCTCTACGGAAGGAAACTCTTCAGCAGGATCCCAAGTGACAAAGGGCAGCCACAAGCACTTTAGGCCCATCTGTAAAATGAGATTAAAGACTCCATCCACAATCAAACTCCTGCAGTGCAACCACCCAGTACGTGCGCTTGTATGTGCTATTGGCCCATAGCCTGCACAAGGTCAAACACCTCAGATAACTCAGTTGAAACACAGTAAAGCCACCAACCCACCTGGTAACTTGCCAAAATACCCTTATCAATAGAGATACCATTAGGAGTTTGAATTCATTCATCCATGAGAACTGCAAAATTACCCCAGAGGTTTTTCAGGAAAAGCTGGTGAAGTACCAGACTCGGATGTCAGTCCTTTAATCACAACTCCAGCCAGCTCCTCTGGAAGGGGCTGTTCCTGCACCAGTTCAAAGATCACTGCATTACTGTATTTATAGAACCACAGAATGGTTTGGGTTGGAAGTGACCTCAAAGATCATCTAGTTCCAACCCCTCTGCCCCTGCAGGGACACCTCCCACAAGAACAGGTTGCTCAAAGCCCTGTCCCTGAATTCCTCCGGTGACGGAACATCCACGACTTCCCTGGCCAACCTGTTTTGGTGACTCACCACCCTCAGAGTGAAGAACTTCTTCCTTACATCTAATTTAAATCTCCCCTTCTCCAGTTTGAAGCCATTACCCCTCATTCTATCACGACAAGCCTTTGCAAAAAGTCCTTCTCCAGCTTTCTTGTAGGCCCCTCTATTGGAAGACTGCTATGAGGTCTCCTCCAGAGTCCTCTCTTCTCCAAGTTGAACAGCCCCAGTTCTCCCAGCCTGTCATTCCATTTGAATGAAGGCCAGATCCTGGCCAAAAAAAGCCCAGATGAAGGGCAAAAGCCCCTCACTGTGCACCTTCAGCACCTGAGAAGGTCAAAGCAATGCCCTAAACACCCCTAATCTGTTTGCATGATTCTATGATAATAAAAGATTAGTCAAAAAATATGAAAAAGAAAAAAAAAAAAAACCAAACTCAGAACATTTCTGAGGAGGCCATCTCCAATTCAAGCAGACATTGGTGCAGAGAAGGACAATGAAGCTGGTGGGAGGTCTGGAGAACATGTCTTATGAGAAGTGCCTGAGGGAACGGGGATTGTTTAGCCTGGAGAAGAGGAGGCTGAGAGGAGACCTCATTGCTCTCTACAACTACCTACAAGAAGGTTGTGGTGGGGCTGGTGTGGGTCTCTTCTCCCAAGGAACCAATGACAGGACAAGAGGGGATGGCCTCAAGTTGCACCAGGGGAGGTCTGGATTGGACATTAGGAAGAAGTTCTTTTCTGACAGAGTGGTCAGGCACGGGACCAGGCTGCCCAGGGAGGTGGTGGAGTCCCCATCCCTGGAGGGGTTCAAAAAACGAGTAGATGTGGTGCTTTGGGACATGGTCTGGGGGTCAGGGAGATGTTGGACAAAGGTTGAACTTGATGATCCTGGAGGTCCTTTCCAACCTAAATGATTCTATGAGAGTGATCTGAGCTGACAGAAACACGTACCCTGCTCTCAGCACAATAAGGCAGTGATTAAGCCATAGATGGAGTTGCCCCTCTCCCAGCACCCAGCCAGGATGCTCAGTGCTTGCTCATGCACTAGAGGCAGCCAATTACCAAATCATAACAAAATCCTTCTTCAAGACTATTTTTCAGTGTGAGCTTTTTAGCTCCTGCTTAAAGTCCCTGTTTCTCGAATTGTGTGGATTTCTGTCTGCAAAATTCTGCTGAAGGGTCTCATGTTGCCTATTTCCACAAGTCATCCGAAGAGAAGGGTTATAAATATAAATGCTTTTAGATAGCATGTTGCAATGATTGAGATGCACCATTTACAGAGGAATAGCCCATAAGGATAGATTTAACTGTACCATTACTTTCATTAATCTTTCTTTTGATAGATGACACTGATACATTTTACTTAAAAAGATCTTCCAGGCAGGGCTGCATTCCACCTGATCAGAGAAATATCAACTTGCACGCAAATATAACTTATCTGGCAAACAGCTCCTAGTAACCAGGACCCTCCTGTGGAGTTTCACGTGGGGGAAGCAGCAATGAGCTGGATGGTTGATGAGGAAGATGAACCTTCACTAGAGGTAGAGAGCTCCTGTACTTTTGATAGAATCACTGGGCCACAAAGGCATGAATTTCAAAGGAGACCAAAGCAATAAACTTAAATAGAAAGAATGTCTGTATCTAGTAAAAATTGAAACCAGATTAAATACTGTATAAAGCTAGCAGCTATAAGAGCTCTGAGCCTGATCAAAACTCTCCCCACGCACCTTTAAAAAGCACGAATATAATGCCCTGTCTACAGGAAAACCTGGGAAACCAGAGAACACCAGCCACGTGATCCTCTCAGAGCCTGCAGATCTGAGAACTCCCTACAGGCCTCTCCTCCTCATCACAATCACTCCTCCAAATTGCATTTTCCTGCTGTGAACCCTCAGCTTTGGGAGGAGCAGGTCTCACAATCCCGCACAGCCTCGGGAGCTGCAGAGCTCCAAGGGTTTTGCTGTCCCAGCCCACCCTCGTTACCACCAAGGAGCTCATTACTTGTACTGATGTATTTTTAGGAATCCCTCTGCTGCCTTTGGTGGTTATTCAGCAAATGGAGCATAGGCTGCCCTTTGGTTCTGCTCCTCTTCTCTCCACTCAAAGGCGGTATTAAGTTAATGGAACTTTTGAAGTAGAGATTGGTGCTCTCCTGACAGCCAATGGCTCACTCACCAAAAGTTAGTTCCTCAGACATCAACCAGCAGAAAGGGCAAGTAAAACCTGACTAATTTTTCCTGAAGTACCATAACTTTTGAGCCTGAGCTCCCCAACTCATATCCATGTGGCTGGAAGAAAACCGAAGATCTGGAACCAAGGCTTGGAGAAGAGAAGGTTCTATCCCTGCCCACAGCACACTCCTCTGCTGCCTGTGAGCTGTGAATGCCAGGGGCCAGCATTCCAGTGCAACAAAGGCAGCCCAATCAAGTACTTCCAGAGGCTATAAGGCACACCCTCAACATTAAATTAAAAATGTAGGTGTTCCCCTATATAGAATCATAGAATGGTTCGGGCTGGAAGGAACTTCCAAAGGTCATCCAGTCCAATCCCCCTACAATAAGCAAGGACATCTCTAACCAGGGCAGGTTGCTCAGAGCCCCATCAAGCCTGACCTTGAACATCTCTAGGGATGAGGCCTCCATCACCTCTCTGGGCAACCTGTTCCAGTGATCTCTCACTCTCATATTAAAGAACTTTGAGGCAAAAAAATTTGAGAAAAAAATTCCTAGACAGAGAGAACATCTTCAAGCTGTCATCAATATTCATGCAGAAACCTGGCATAAAAAAATAATCCAGGAGGCACAGAAAAAGAGCTGGTAAAGAGCTGTGTAGTGGGTCTGTCTGAGCTGATTTTTCCCCATACAGCCTTCATGCTGCAGTACTGGAAGCCAGAAGGTGTTGATAACACACAGCCTTGTNACAGCCAGACACCTTTAGAAAGCCATGGGGAAAGGAACCAGTAGCCTTCACTCTCCTACTGAAGGGGATGGTACCTCAGCACCTTTGTTTGCTTTACCCAAACCTGCCCAAGGGCAGCTACCCCAGCACAGCAGTTTGCTTTGTGTAGTTTGGTTCGTGCACCATAAAAAGAGCTGTTTGGCTCTCCCTAATAATGGGAAATGATGTCTTTAAGCAGAGTCAAATCAGATCTGTGCTCTAGAAGAACTAAAACCAGTAGCAGTCATATCCTTGAACTCTGAGTTAATCTGAGCTGCAGAAGTGTTCATCCTTGCTAGTGGTTACAACCACACTGGTATGCTCACTGGATTCCAGTAGATCACTGGAAAAAATATAGAATGAAAGGATTCTGCAGTGGGGCCCTTGGATCCATTAGCCACTACCTTTTAGTTACAAAATTAATAGTGGAAAATGCCTGGCGTGGAAATGGACCCTTCATCAACTTTGATGAAATCCTGATTTAGGAGGTAATTTACCCTGTGAAATCCTTGGTCTGGATCTCCACCCCTGCTCTGATGACTCATTTAACTTTATTAAAAACATAAGCATTGATTTTTCTCCATTCACTACAGGCCAGTGGATTTATCTGCTTTCATAAATGAATTCATCCAACCTGCCCACCCCCAGGAGCAGCCAAAGCCTGCAGGAAAGCAAGGGCTACAGGCTGTCACCAAAGCAGCAGCACCAAGTACACCCTGCTCTTCTGACTCATCTGACCAGGAAGCTGAACTGCTGCTGCAGCACTCGAGACAGGCAGATCAGCCACAAGCCCAAACAGACCTAAGAATAGGAGGTGTTTCCTAAGGCAACAAGTGTTTTCTAAGCAAAGCATGCAACCAAAAAGCCTTCCCATTTCTGATTCCCTGCCCAGGACAAGTGAAGCGCTGCGCGGGGAGGATAGAGACGTTACCATGGGGTTGGAGTCTGCAATCAGGTCACGCAGAGAGTCCAGGAAGCCTTGGTCCTCCACCATCTGGGCGTTGATGTCGTGCAACTTGGCCACGCAGACGGCCGCCGTCTTGCGCACGTAGGGGTCCTCGTCCTTCAGACACTTGCGGAGGGGCTCACACAGATACTCTGTGATCTTGTCCACCCTGATGCAGCCCATGGTGCGCACGGCCAGGGCGCGGATCAGAGGGTTGGGGTCTTCACAGTCCTGCAACGGGACAGGAGATGCAGCAAACAAACCTGCAGCACCAGCCACTGGTACCTTCCCTGCAGCCAGAATCCAGCTGCACTCATGTACAACAAAAAGCATTCTCTGATTGCCTGCTGCAATTCCAGATCAGGGATAAAAGGTGGAGCTTACGGGTCACACAAATGTTCTGCACTACCTTAAGATGTCTTCAGGATGATAGCTTGTAAAATTGTGACCTGTGTCCCCTGGTTCTCCCAGGCAAAGCTTCTTCCAATGGGATCTAGCAGCTACAGCTAAGCTAGAGAGGCAGCTCTCACCACCTAAAAACCAGCCACGGGAAGCTTTCAAAGTACTATACTGGTTTCCAGTCTTACTGGTTTAAAGGAGCAAGAGAATAGAATGGGAAAAGTCAACAGCTAAACACAAGGCAACAGTCCTCAAGGCCAGTTTCTCACAGGCCACCAGCCTGAGACACAAGCATCCCTTAAGTTTAACACTAAGCCAAGGAATGAAAGCCAAGGCCAGTCTCGAGGTGCTTTTCTGATGAGGAAAAAGAAAACCCAGAAGATATAACACTTCATACTTCAAGACTACGTATTTGCCATACATCCAATCCAATGCTCCCCCAGAATCGGCCTAGGAAAGGCTGCAGAGTGACCTACAGAAGCACAGAGTCCATCCACCTTTCACTGATTAAATTTCCTACAGCTGAAGAAACACCTAAATGCATCACTTTTAAAGCACCCAAGAAGTGACACCTCTTACAGTGAATTCAACACCCTAAACTGCGAGCTGGGTAGGAAGAGCTGAGCTAGTGCAGACAAGTGTCAATGTTTTCTCTTTACCAACACTCATCCCTCAATGTGCCCAAGGGGACATTAGACATTTCCTTGCATGGAAGAGAATGAAGCTGGAAAATATTGTGTTTGTTAGTCCACTTTAAAGGTAGGACAGACAAGGATGTTCACTCCAGAGAGGAAGGCAGTGACACCTTCTCTGCCCAGAAGGGCAGACCTGCTCTCAGCTGAGGTATTCTCACCTCTTTCAGCCTCAGGCACCACAGCAGAAGCTTCAAACATGATCAGATTCACCAGTGTCACAGATTTTACAACACTCTAGGAGGAGTCCCAAACTTTTTCTAAGCACTGAATTTTAACTTAAAAAATGTGGGACTGCAATAACATTTCCTAGATAAGGACAGGCAACTTGACAGCAGAATTATTTTTCCAGCGAATTGTTTTTTAGTTTCACCAGAGTTGAAGGTTTTCCACACAGAGAAAAACATTCAAACCAGAAGCAGATACCCAGGTATCAGCAATACTACAAAGGCTGGAAGATGAACAACATAAAATCTGTTATCTGCTACCAGATAACCAGGTCTTTAATGATGATTAGTAAAACAACAGAAGCAGCTTTCCCTGGAGCAGGCTCTCTTATAACCACTTAAGTCCTAAGTCATCTCTGTAATAATTAGCAGCAGCCAGTGAGAGGGAGGACTCAGCTCCTCTACAAGCACAGCAACCCAGAGACTCCAGTAGAAAAGCAGAAATAAAGAATAGCTCACAAAAGCTAATGGACAGAGGAGATGTGGTGCCAGCCACTGTGCTGGACCATTTCCTGAGGAGCCAAGAGAGCAAGTTACCTTCACAAAGCTGTTGACAGCCATGATGGCCATATCTGGCTGACTTTTGGCATAGTTCATCAGGTACAGGTAGACCAGCTTCTTCAGCTCCAGGTTGTCGGTCTGCATGCAGTTCACAACATCAGGGAAGAGTGAGCTGGAGAGACAACAGTGAGCAAGGAGAGAGCAAAAAAGCAGTGAGGTTGCGAGTATGCAGCAGTAGCAAGGAAGCTGGGGAAACTGGAGTTCCACTTTAAGTACCCTGCTGTCTAAGGAGAGGTCAACTTCCCTCCCAAAACAGTCTGCAATGGCTTTTATAATAATCATTTAATCTCTTCTAGGGCTTTACATCAGTTCTAGAACAGGTGAAAACTAATGCAATTTCCTGAAAGTGTTTTAATCAGGGAGTTCACCAAATAAAGTTCTACCATGCCACACCTGGAAATGTAACCACAAGGCAAAAAACAAAAAGGGGGCTTAAAAATGTTTTGGTCATGCAGGCCACTCAGAGAGAACCTGCCAAATTTCAGATTAGTAAACTCTAGAGTGATCAGGAGCTTAAATGCTGCCAAGCTGAGTTTCACTCAAAAATCAAGCAGCAATCCTTAAAGAGCAGTGCAGAGAGCACAGAAGTTACACCAGGGTATCTGCAACTCTCAGGCACACTGGAGAGATCTGAAGGTGAAGGGCAAGTGCTGCTGGCCAAAAAAAGATTATTTTTTCTTCCTTGCAGTTTATGTGTTCCTTTGTTCTACAATGAAGTCATGATGCTAAATTTGCAATCTTAGATTAATTTCCGTGTCAACAGAGCACAGTGCCATGAATGCAGGACTCCTGTGACTTTATGGCAGACGCCAGTAACAGCAGAAGCTGGAAGGGAGAAAGTATTCACCCAAGTTTTGGGGGATGCCTCAAAGGCAGAAAAATGTACTGGGGACAGTGCGGCAGAAGGTAAATGCCTGTGTCCTTCAGTCACTATGAGGCAAAGGTTCAATTGAAAGATTACTCATTTGAAAATGTAGCTTAAATTTATGCTGTGACAAGTGAGGCTAAGAAAAACACTTGGAATGACCTTTCTGCCCCTAAACCCCACGCTAGCAGGGAGAAAACATCATCTGAAGTGGCATACAACATGGCTGAATTCAGGACAGGCTTCCAAACAAAAAGGGCTGTTGGCACCTAGCTAAAACAGATGCTGTTTTTGCTCTGGGTACCAGGAAGGAGTTGGAGGAACCTGTGACTGAAGGACAGCACCAGCCTCACCAAGAAGAGACACCCAGGGCTGTCCATGTGTGCACCACACCCTGGACAACCAGAGCTGCCAGAGGGGTCAGGAAAGTGGCTTTTACCTGACGTCCTTCCCCACAGTCATGGCGGCAATAACCTTCTTTACGGCTTCTTTCCTCTTCTCTTTCTTTTCATTATTGAGCTCAGCCTTCAGCTCAAAGATCTCTCCTGGCAGAAGACAAAATAGACTGAGCCTCTTGGGAGGAGAAAAGGGTCTTGCTTTAGGGATAGTTCAAGAGTGAGTTTTTCCTTTCCCAGCCCACTGTTCCCATGGAGCTGGTAGAGCAGCATGTGGGAGCTGCCAGACCTCATGGAGAAGGTGGCTCAACAAGGAGCATCAAGGGGATGACATGGGCTGCACCTTGACAAGGCAAAGGCAGTTACCATGACCCACTCTGCATGTTGCAGCTCTCCCACTTCTAGAACATTAAATCACATCCTTGCAGTGTCTGCTTCTCAGAGGCAACTCTTACATAACCAGGACAGAGAGATATCTGGAGATACAAGATTTGTGCCTGCAATAAAAAAACTACCTAAGCTAGGAATATTGCCCAGAGTTTTTAACTTCTGCTCGTCGTCACCTGCTTCCTGGGAAGGCCATGAGAATACAGCAGAGTGCAGGGAACCCGACTGCCTGACACGCAGCACCAAGAACAAGAAAGCACAGATTTAGTCCAGGGGAATTAATTCCTCCCAAGCTAGAATGACAGAGCTACTCCTAACAGAAGCAGCAGGTACCACGGCTTGCCTGGATTCTGGGATTGCCAAAGCAGCCTCTTCCACAACACCAGTTTTTCCAGATATTGCTGTGTGGAAAGTCAGTTTACAAAAAGGGGGAAAGCAAGTTTGCAAAATGGAGCAAGACATGCAGATGACACCTTATTAGGCTTGTCAGGCCTGCTCCAGAGCCAGCCCTGTCAGGATAATGCTCCCAGCCAACAGCCAGCTTCCCCAGGGAGGACAGCGAGCAGCAGCCCCACTGGAAGCCATAGGCTGAGGACACATTACAAATATCCACATATCTCTGACAAAATACATTCCAGCTCCTAACATTCGATTCGAACATACTAATGCCCCTTTGTCAGGTCAGCAGCACGAGCTGCTGAAGAGCCTGACACAGGCCAACAGGTACTTCAAAAGAGAGAAGTTACAGTTCTGGAGAAGGCAGTGCAGTGACCACTCATCACACCTCTTGTCTGGGCAGGGGAAGCTCCCTGAGCTCACACCCCAGTAGAGCTGGGCCAGCAGCAGCTCACTGGAGCTCAGGCAGGGCTCCTGCAGCCACCCCAGAACAATCTGCCTCTAGCACTGGGCTTACAGACAGACCCCTTCCTGAGAAAGATGTGGGCTGCACTGGCCCAATTTACGAGCTCATTCTGAAGCTTAATGAAACACACAGAGATCAACGCTGTAGCTTTTCTCACTGGCAAGCACCCCTCAGAAACCTTCAGCCAGCCTGAAAAGGAGAATGTGAACCATTTTCCACATCTACTGGAGAAGAATGAGCAACATCAGGCTCACATTGCAGCCAGAAACAGTGCTTTGTTTAAGAAGAGGCTAGAAAATAAAATCTGCCTGGGACAGTTTCAGCAGAACAAGCCCTGCTCTGGAACAGGTGAATGAGTAAAATGTCCCCAGTGTTCCCAGCTTTAAGGGCAGCAGTTTGTCCTGAGGAGAGGTGACACCATGCTACAGAAGAGCCAAGGGAGAGTCAAATGGAGCTTCCTGCAGCCTTGGAGGAAACTGCAACAGGAAAGCCCATTATCACTGCAATGACTTGATGGAGAGATAGACACTTAAATATTAAATGTCTCTCAATCAACTTAATCATGTGATGACGAAAGGAACAACCATCCTCAGTCTGGAACTTATTAGCCTATAACTAAAACTTTATCTCCGACCACAACTGCACTCAATTCCCAGCCTTTTGTTCTCTGATCCTTGAAAAAGCAGCAATTTAGGTCATTTTGTGCATCACAAAACCATATAACACATGGTTTTGTCTTTTGCCACCATGTGACCTAGTTTGAAAGTTTCTCCCTGGATGATTAAGACAAGAAACAGGGACAGAGCTAACAGAAAAGCACAAGTTCTTCTGCATGCAGTTAAAAAAGCTGTGTAAAAATAGCCATCCTCCAGCCCACAGCACTAGCTTCACACTAACCTTTTTTATTGGTCGTGAAGTACTTGGAGTCTGTCATGGTTCCAGTTCCTTAAAACACCTGAAAATAATAATAATAAAAAAAGGAACAAGCAGTCAGAGAGCACTAGGAGCTGACACCCCCAGTTTGCCAGGCAGGGACTCAGGGAAAGGATGGTTGGTGAGTAACAAGGGAAGGAGCAAACACTTCACATCCACAGGCACAAGTCTCATAACCTCCACTCTGCTGTTGTCCCTTGGCAAATAGGGTTCAGAGGGCTCAGGGAACAGTGCCAGTGAAAACCCAGCAGCCTGGGGCAGGCAGGCTGGGACAGCAGCTTCCTCAACTCCCAGACTCCAAAGGGAGAAGGTGGTTTTTAACTCCTAACCAGCAGACCTGGACGTGTTCTGCAGCTGTCTTTCCCCTGGGTACACAGTTTTGTTTTCACAAATAAGCAGTGCACATTTAATCTCTCGACTGGAAGGGAGAGGCCCATGTTCCAGACAAAGGGAACTGTCAACTCCCCCTAACGATACTTCCCTGTGCTGCATCCTGATGGAAGGCACAATTAACCCGACCCGCAGCACCCACTCCGAGGCCCTTCCATTTCTTTTGTTCCCAGGAGATGCAAAGCAGTTTTTCAAATAGAAAACCCATTACTTCTCAGTTCTCTAGGCTTGAAAGCAAAACCTTTCTCTGCCAGGATGTGACATCCCACCCCTGGCACACACACAAGCCCGTTGCCTCAGAGCTGCACTTCTGTGGACAGGACCAAACCCACTGCTGGGCCAGCAAGAGCCATGAGCATGGTCCCACCAACACCTCCCTTGCTCCACAGAACAGAGTTGTTAATACCTTAGAACACAGGGACTGCCCAGACACACACAGATATCCACCAGTTTATTCTCACAATTGTCAGCTCATGACAAACACAGCTCAATTTTCAAGTGCTGGCTGAAAAACAAGCCTGGGAGTTGGGAGTTTACTGCTAGTGATGAAGCAGCCTGCACCAGTGCTAATTATGAGCACAGCACCCTAAAGACATGCTAAAAAAGGGGCTTCCTACCTCTTTCCTCCTTTTTCTGATTTTTTTTTTTTCCCAGTTCCCCTTCTTTTGTACATACTTCCATGACCTCAAATGCTGCCAGCAAAGCAGCAAGTCATCTGTTCCCAGAATGCTGCCTGGCCTCCAAACCTCAAGGCTTTTGCTGGCTCAGCAGCCAAAGGACAAGCTCAGCTTGGAACCCCAGGACCCTGCCCAGCAGTGCAGCCATTTTGCTGTTCCTCAACACTTCCCTTCCTTACCCTGTAACGAACCCCCACACCACCACTGCTCTTTTCTCCCCCCTATCCACCATCACCAGTTTAACACCTCAGTTCAGTTCCCAGCAGTAGCAGCTGAGGGGAAGGACACAATTTCTCCCACCATCTTCAAGGTGCTCCTCAGCACGGCAATGGGGAGCAGTTGGAAGCTTAAAAGCAAGCTCATCCTGGTGCCCCTGGCACACACCCTTGGCCATTCCCATCCCCTTGGTCCTCCTGGCAATGCCACACGGGGGATGTAGGACAAGGAGGTGTGTCACAGATCTGTCCAAGGATGGTCTCAGCAGCTTGGTGGCTGCAGGAGCTGCTGAAAACTGCTCACCTCATTCAGACCTAAGTCTGAAGCTTGTCCAACTGCCAAGCACCCAGATGAGACACAACCTGTTGCTGAGCCCAGCTCCCCAGGGCTCCTGCCTGGTCACTGCCTCATCCCAACCAGGCAGGATTGCTGCCTTTGGTTCCTCTCTCCTTCTGCTCCTTCCAAGCTGGAAAGCAAACTATGCCTGTGGACAGCTTTGGAAACATCTTCCTCCTGCAGGAGAGGTTTGCCCTCCTTCCAAAACAGAGGCTGACACCACAACACCACAGTCTTTCCAGCAAAAACCCCACAGCAAAGGCAGCAACGGGTGTGGGTCTTGTTTTGGAATTAAAACCAGGGCCCATGTTCAGCTGCACTGTTATTGCTGACACAGGCCTTGCCTAGAAGATGACTGAAATGTCTTCCTCTCCAAGAATGGTGTGGCCTGGTGCTAGCAGAATGCTCTGACCACAGCCCTGCTGTTCTCTGTCATGTGTGGATGATCAATGTGGGGCTCAACCTCTCAGCTGGACCAGTCTGAGATTGCTGGACCAGCAGATTATAGAGAAAATCCAGGAGGAAAAAAACCCCACAGCACCATACACATCATTCCAGTTGCATAAAGCTACACTGAGGAAGAACCCTTGCTGAATTTTATCTCTAAGCCCAGAAGCAGGACATTTCACTGGTTTTCTAACTCCAGACCGCATATTTGGAAACATGAAGAGCTCTGGAAGCTCTCAGCTAAGGCAAAGCACAGCATGTGTCTTCAACAACCTGCTTTGATAGATGTGAACAAGATCTGACTGGGGTCAAAAAGGAAACTACCCAATTCCAAGTGCAACACAGGAAAAAGCTTTTTCTCCTGAGCACACAGATTTCTGCCTTGTGTGTGTCAGAGCTTGCTCTGCTCCTTGTCCAGAGGCAGCTTCCCAGCCCTGCTGGCTCCAGTCTCCTCCCCCAGGCAGCCCAGCAGGGTTTACAGCAGGGCCCAGGCAAAGGCCAACACCAAAACAGCCCTGAGAGACAAACAGCCATGTCTGAAACAACTCAAGAAAATACAGCTTCTTGTACACACATTGAAACTGAAGAGAGCCAAGACAAATTACATCACAAACTACAAACTTCCTTGTATTTTTTAGGAGAAATTCTCCATCAGCTTTCCCCCTCTCCACTATGGTTCATTTGCTGGGGGGGAACAGGCAAGAGGTGTTGGAGCTGGCAGCAAACAGCCCCTCTTCCAACCCAGCAAACAAGAGGAGATGAAACAGAGGGATTTCTCCAGAAGCTCTGGCAATGCTTCACTGTACAAGCATTGCCTTGACATTTAAATGTAGACTGAACCAAAAATATGATTAAATAAAAAGACTAAGGAACCATCATAACCAGAAAGATAAACCTCCTCAGCCCCAAACCACACAGAAAACTGGGTCCTGTGTCTGACCAACCTGCCCGACCAGCTCCCCACTGATTTACCATAGGTGCAAACAGGAAGGTGCCAGGTATTGATCCAAGCTCCCTAACATTGAAAGGATGCAGCGTTGAATCCCTAAACCTCTCAAGTGACCCCTGGGTTACACTGGTTCATACTCCAGCTGATACCACCACCTCTTATCTGCACCCACATCACCCACACCTCTCTGGGAGCTGCACCATAACCCAGGAGGGGCTCGGGGCCACCTGAGCACAGGGAAAACAAAGAGAGGGGCTGCAGTTGGGTGGCAGAGAGGAACCCACCCCTCTGGCTGCGTGTGCTGGAGCAGGGGACTGGTCTCCATCTTGGGGAGCTAACGCCTCTTGGCTGCTTCCACCCCCCTCTCACACACCCCATGGATGCTGTCACCTCCTCCTGAGGAGCTCAGACCCCTCGTCCCAGCTTCACCTCCAACTTCAGTCCCCAGCAGGCCTCGCTGCCCCTCCCCCACCCACAGCACTCACCCACCCTCTTCCCTAGCACCCCCGGCCCCTCT
>VYZX01005970.1:296714-331064 GCA_013401335.1 Brachypteracias leptosomus | reverse complement strand
GCGCGGCCGCACCCCTGTCACCATAGAGACGCGTAGCGGGGGACAGAGCGCCCCCCGCGCGGCACTTCCGGGGGCCGAGGCCGCGCTGAGCCCCGGCGGGCTGTGCGGCGGCGCCCCCTGGCGGCGGTGCGGTGCGCGGCGCAGCCGGAGCCATGGCGGAGCTGGGCGCTCACCTCACGGCCGCCTCGGCCGGTGATGACCGTCCCTCCATCTTCGAGGCGGTGGCCCAGGACAGCCTGATGGCCGCCGTGAGACCCGCCCTGAAGCACCTGGCCAAGGTAAGGGCGAGGCCGGCGGCGGGCCCGGGCTAGGGCCCTGCTGTGGGGAGCGGGCACGGAGGGTGTCGGGGGGGGCGGTCTGTGGGGAAGCCGCCCCCGAGGGGCCCTGGAACGGCTGCTCAGCTCCGTGCCCAGCCCTTCGGCACCGGGGGTGCCTCCGGCCGCGCTCTCCCGGTGCTGAACCAGCGGAGAGGTTTGCCCAGCTCCCCGGCTGCTGTGGTCCAGCTGGTTACCCCGCTTAGGGCCCGCCTGCTCCGTACCCCTCGCTGCAGGTGCTCGCCCAGTCCCAGCCCGGCCGCTGCGGGTTCCTCTGGCGCTGGTTCGACGAGCTCTACGTGGTGCTGGATATGCTGCTCCAGCAGCACTGCCTGGCCCGCCGCAGCGCCTCCTTCGCCGAGAACTTCTACGGCCTGAAGAGGGTACCGATGGGGGACTGCGGAAAGCGGCCGCTCGCCACCGCCGGCCTGCCCCGGAGGCACCACTGGAGATCGCTCCTCCTGCTGGTCCTGGTCCCCTACCTGAGAGGGAAGCTGGAGAAGCTGGTGTCCAGCCTGAGGGAGGAGGACGAATACTCCATCCACCCCCCATCCTCCTCTTGGAAGCGCTTCTACAGAGCCTTTCTGGCAGCCTACCCCTTTGTGACCATGGCCTGGGAGGGCTGGTTTCTGGCCCAGCAGCTCTGCTACATCCTGGGGGGAGCCCAGCAGCACTCGCCCCTGCTGCGGCTGGCGGGCGTGCGCCTCGTCAGGCTGACCACAGAGGACCTCCAGGCCCTGGAGAAGAGACCAGCTGAAGACACCTCAGGGCCAGCACTCGGGTATGTCAGAGCGTGGCTCAGCTGCTGCTCTCCAGGACGTCCTGGGGGTGGGGTAATGTAGAGGTGATGCTGCAAGTAAAACAGTCTTATCCCTCAGAAATTCTTCAAGTCTACCCCTGGCAAAAGGTGCTCCAAAAAGGACCATCTTTGGTGTAAATAAGGAAGCAAGTAGCAGGGATTAGCTTCACGGGGTTTTATAGTAAGAAAATTGCCATTTTGGGGGATTTTTTTTGGCACTCCAGCCTTGATCCTGTTCAGTCTTCACTCACACTTCTCTAACAAGAGAAGAGACTGTAACCATATGGCCAAAAGGACTGAAACACAGCTTGTTGATTTTTCTGAGCAACAGCTACTCATGTCCTGTAAAACAACAACCCATGAGTGAAATGCTCTGTTGTCCATGTCCCCCAATCCAGACTCTTCCAGTTTAGAACTTCTGAACAAAACAGGACTTGAAGCTTACTTAAAACACAAAGAACGTGAGAGAAGCATCCCAGCAGATGCCTCATTGCAAACATGGGATAATCGACTGTCTTCCTTGGCATTAAGCAGCTGTATAAAGCAGTGACTTACTCCCCACATCCTCTCGGCCTTGGTTTGCAGGTGGACAGAGGTGCAGCAGTAACGATTTCTCTGTGTCTTCTCTCTTTTCCAGCATTAAAGCCCAGGTGCAGTCAGCAGTGAGGAAAGCCCTGGGGGGCTCTGCCTTCTCCCTGTCCACCGGGCTGTCCGTCAGCATGTTCTTCCTCCAGTTCCTGGACTGGTGGTACTCCTCAGAGAACCAGGAGACCATCAAATCCCTGCGGGCGCTCCCCACTCCTCCCCCCCCGGTGCACCTGGACCCCAGGGCTGCCTCAGCCACCTTGCCCAGGCTGAGGACCCTGTGTCCCCTGTGCTGCAGGGTGCGGGTCAATGCCACGGTCCTGGCCACCTCGGGCTTTGTGTTCTGCTACCGCTGCATCCACGCACATGTCAAGAGCCACCAGTGCTGCCCAGTCACAGGCTACCCCACCCAGCTCCAGCACCTCGTCAAGCTCTACTGCCCCGAGGGCTGAGAGCTCCTGCCCAGGTAACCCTCAGCCTAAACTCGCCCCTCTTTGTCTCCATTAGAAGACTTGACCACTGCAGCTCATCAGTGAGCTCCAAAACCCCTCTGAGTGTGGTGGTACCTCAGAGCTTTGTGGCCTCTGCAGACTCTGGAAAGGCTCTTCCTTTGTTATTGGCTGTTCAGACAGTGCCATCTATTTAACTGTAACAGTGTCATTAAAGCCATGATGGGCTAAAGATAGACACTAAAAGGTTTTTTCAAAGAACACCAACTTTATTAAACCAGCCCGTGGACCTACATACTAGTTTGTATGTAACGTGTGTAATGCATATACCAGTTTGTAAGTACCCACCACGTGCACACTAATCCCTGACCGTATCATACACACACTCAGGATGATTTGTTCTGTTCAACACAATCACAGCAGCACTAACAGCACTGGAGTTGTCCGCTGTGTCACTGTTAGAACTCTGCAAGTCTTTTAAAAAATGTCCAATGACCCTAAGCCACGTTCAAAGCTCATTTAGACACTCTTCAGCAAAATCAGTGCATTAGCAAGTGAGTTGCTTTCCTTACCAGAAACCCTGCAGCTCCTGTTCAGAGAAACCACCACAACTATGCTCCTGGGCACATATTCCCCACAGAAGCTTCCTTCTCCACAGGAAGAGAGAACTAGATGTAAAGCTGTCAGTGACACCTGGAAGAGAACAGACACTGGTCAGAGCTCTGTGTCCTCTCCCAGAGCTGCTTGATTAGCCCCCTAGCCCCAAAAGGGCTGCACTTCACCCAGAGCAGAGCACCAGGGCCTGACACCACAACTCGCTCCCCAAACCACTCCTGCCTCGGTGCTGGCAACCACCAGAGGAGAGCACAGCTGGGCATCTGCTGCTGGGGTGCTTGCAGGCCAGCCAGCTCCCACTCCACTTCAGAGTCTATGCTGCATTTACAGAGTATCTGGAGTACTGTCTAATTATTATAATATATAGAATAATCTAATAATACAGCAGAGTATCTGGAGTGCTGTCACATGTCACACGTAGGAAAGAAACCAGAGACCCCTCTCAGGGCAAGCTCAGTACTAAACCCAGCCTTGCAGCAAGACACACAAATCCCAACAAGTCTTTACACTACTCGCTTTTCAAATCAAGGGTTTGGTTTTTTTGCTGGTAAAAGAAATGACAAAAAATTTGTAATATTTTTTTCAATATTTCTTAGGGTGCATCAAAAAGTTCCAAGAAGCAGCAAAGCTCTTCAGATGAACTTGGCCTGAATAAGCTCAGAGAGAAGATTATGTGATCACGCCCTGGTCAGAGCAGAGACACAGAGTCCCAGCAATACCAGTTCAGACTATACTTCACTCATCATTGCTCTGGCCAAATTTATGTCCATTCAATAAGGAGCTTGCTCCCAAGTCAGGAACTAGAACACAAAAGGTTAAGTTTTTTTTTTTCCTGGAGGAAAAACACCCACAGGTTCTGACCCCCAACAAACAGATGAACTTGGGTTCTCGGTTAATTCTTGTCAGGATCACATGGCTTCTGCAATTAGCAGCAAGTTAACACTGACCCTTGGCAGCTGAGACTGGAGTGGCCATTACGAGACTGAAAGACAGAGCCCGAGCTGCTGTTTCTCCCTCCCTGTGCCCACCTCTGTCACGCAGCAGCATTGGCACCATCAGTCTGGTGTAGTCTCCAGCACTGGTGTGTTCAGCTCTATGCATGACAGGACCACCTTGGTAGAGTAACAGACAAGAGCTCTCCCATCTCCCCTTCCCAAGCACCATTAGCTAAGCCAGCAAATCTCCTCTTTTTCCCCCCTATACAGAATGGCACAAGAGACTCCAACAACTCATTAAAGCTGTTCCTGACCTGCAAGCCCGCCAGAGGCACTGGTTTCACTTTGAAGCTCGTCCATGAATGAAGGGTTTGACTTTTTCTCCTTCTCATCTCCTCTTGTTACAGATCCCAAGGGGGGGTGAAGCACAGGGAGCAGGGGAGGGAGGAGGGGACCTGACAGAACCGAGCTGGAATCCTGAGCTGGGATCCCAAGCAGAGCCAGTCCTGGGCAAAAACAAGAGGAAAAAATCTACTAGACCTGTAAATGTTGCTGAAGTCCGTGGCTCTCCAAGAACCAGAGACCAGTTTTGCTCCAACCCTTCCCTCATGCCACCCATTTGCACTCTATTTCCCGTCTCCTTCCCTTGCAGCTCTGCAGTCCCCACTTCCTCCACCCCTCACCCCAGTGCCCGGCTCAGCCCCCCACAGCCCCCCTATGCCCTCAGATATTCCCCTCCACGCTCCCACATCTATCCCCCCATCCTGCTCATCCCCACCCCCCGTCAGCCCCAGATGCCCTCCCTCGGCGGGGTTCACCCCGCTCGCCTCAGCCAGACCCCCCAGCCCCTCCGCCTCCACACCCCGGCCCCTCAGGACCCCTCAGGGGCCCTCCCAGCCGCGCTCACGCGGGCCCATCTGCGCGGGGCGGAGCCTCCCGCCCTTGTCCCACCCCCTGTGCCCAGCAGCCAATGGCAGCGCGCGGCGCCGAGCGCCCGCCAATAGGAAGGCGCTGCCGGAGCCGGGCCCCGCGATTCCCGCCTTGCGGCTGCCGCAGTTTCGCTCCCGCTTCTGACTCGCGGCGGAGGAGCCTGGACAGAGCCGGTGGTACCCGCGGATCAGCGTCGCTCTGGGTCAGGGGTTGTTGTTGCTGGGCCTGACCTTCTGTCCCGCACTTGCCGTGTGAGCGCATCCACGATGAACCTCCATAATCCCCCCGGTGCCGAGGGCAGGGTGACAGGGCCGGCGTTCCCCGATGCTCCTTCCTGCCCTCCCTGTAGATGGGCGTCCTATCAGCGAGTATCCAGCCCCCCAGGACCTTCCCCGATAACCAAGGTCGCTGGTGGATGATGGAGAGCGGACAGATTCCCGGCTCCGCCCGCATGTCGCGAGAATTCCGGTTCCGGTTGCACCCGCGCTCTGCCGCCGGCTCTGGGGCTTTATCCCGGCCCTGCCCAGAACTCGATCCAAGTGATTTTTACGCCATTTCTGGTACGCGTCATTCTGGGACTGCAGCACTGAAGGGTTCACAGAGCGCAGAGCTGAGGAAGCACCTCGGGGTGAGGCCTTTCTGCGGTTACAGGCCCGGCCCCTGGCCCAACCTGGGGGGGTGCTCCTGGAGCCGGGGCGGGAAAACTCCTCCAGCTGGCAGCAAAATTAGCCCCATTAACGCCCCTGCTGCTCGAGTTGTGCCAGAACCCCGAGACCCGAGGAGTAGATCCCGAAGGGGGGGCAGGACCCCCTTGTGCGGGTCTGGGGGGTGCTCGCTGGGGCTTCTGTGCTGCTGGAAACGAGCCACGCTCCTGCCATAGGCGAGACCTCTGCTCTCAGTTATTCCCAGGCTCTTCTGTCCCTCTGGGCTTGGTAGCAAGGGGCTGGATTTCATTTCCCAGCATTTCAGCTCCTCTGCCTGCAGCCCGAGTGCCAAGGGGCCACCAGCCCAGGCCCTGCTGGCCACAGAGAGCTGGGAGCAGAAGGGGCAGTTGTTGTTATTTACTGATTATTATTCTGTAGGACTTCTGGATTCTTGAGATCAAGGTGGGGCTCAGCTCAGCCTGGTCACAGAGGAGGGGACACACAGCCCAGAAGTGTGCACAGGGATGGTGCTCAATGGAGTAAGAAGCTGTAGAGAAACTACTTGAGGCAGGTTCTGTGTCCAGAGGGATGTTTGGCAGCAAGGTCCCCACATCCCCTTATGCTCCAGGACAGAAAAATAAGCACCTGGGCACTGGAGGCAAATTTAGGTTCTAAACATGGTCTCTGCTCTAGAAGTGGAGGAAAGTCCCTGTGGCTCATCCTGGTGTATTTGTTGTTGGAAGGGTGGGCACTCTTTAGCCAGTGCTTTTGGAAGTCTTTGGAAAATTGGTGTTTCAGCATAAACAGTGAGCAGTTTTTCTTTACAATTGTTTCAGGCCCAGAATGGCTCTTGAGGATGATCAACAGCAGCAGAAGGTCTGGGTTGATTCAGCAGCAGAGAATCCTGAAGTAGGATTTTCTGTGTTGGAAGAACATGTTTTGGTGAAAAGGCAAGGCAGAAGATAGCAAAAACTTCAAAACAGGCTCAGAAGAGCAGCTTTGCCCATACAGTGTGTACCCTGCTCAGCTCTGGAGGAGGTAAAAGCAGAGGTTGAAAATGAAACCTGCAACTTGGAGAGGGATCAGATGGGACAGGACTTGGAAAGTACTTTCTGGTCTCTTCTGCTGTTCCCAGACTAGGCAGAATTCCTGGACTTTGAGCAGTGAGAAAATCACCTCCTGATCTTTGTGAAAACCTGAAGCAATGAGAACACAGCCTCCACGAGCCCAACCCCCTGTGTCTGTAGCCTGAGTACTGGGCTGTGCACAAAATGTGGTGCTTCCCTTTCCCACATGAGCCCTCCCAAAGCTCTTTTGTTCCTTCAAAGGAAGGAAGGTGCAGCCAGGAGCGAGCTCAGCCCAGGCCACTTGCTAAAACCTGGAGGGTCTCGGGTGTGATAGGAACCACCGCTGCTGAGCTGCTCAACAGGGAGAGATGTTGCCTTTCACAGAGTCACGCCAGGTGGAGTTCAAGCACTACCCGGGGCACGTCTTGGCCGAGGTCAGGGAGGTGTTGCCCCAGTACCTGAGGGTTTGCCAGCAGGGGGCAGGTACCTGTGGACTGGTGTGGACAGCAGAGTGTGGGGGTTCAGCTGTGACAATGAGGACCTGGGGAGGTTGACTCTCCAAATCAACTCCATTCAGGGCAAAGTAACCCTCTTCCATTTCTGCCAGTGTGAGAGCTCACACAGCATCAGGTACGAGCACAGTGATCCCAGTGCTGGGCGGGGCTGAGGACTGTCGTGGCCACATCTGCGGGTACCTCTAGAGTCTGTTCTAAATCACATGTAAGGTTTCAATAATGCGGAGAAAAGAGGAACTTTGAATGTCAGTAGAATGACACCATTCTCTGAAGGTTCCTTTCACAAGGACCTGCAGAAGGTGAGGCTCAGCCTTGGACCACGTGCAGGTGCCATGTGGAAGCTGCTGTGCTGGGACAGCACCTGGAAGACTTCCTGGCTCTCACCAGCCCCCTCCCACACTCAGCACTGCCCAGAGAAGTTACCCAACAGCAGCAGTGTCCAGGCTTAGAAGTCAGCTCTTTTACAAGGCAGCCTCTGTTCAGCTGTCTAGAAAAGTAAACTTGGGGCCTTCTGTCCACCTTTTAGCTCAGAAACACAGAGAAATGGCTGTTAACAGAAGTAGTTTCCCCCCTCAATTCCAGCAACAGTCAGCATGGGTTAGAAGAGCCCAGTTGCTCCGAAGAGGAGCTCTGGTGGAGCAGGAGCACTTTGTCCACCCACCCATAGGTACCAGTGGGGGTTTTGTCTTGGTTTCACACGCTGCTTGGACAAAACTCTGCATAGAGTTAGCAGCAAAATACTTCTGAGAGATCCCAAATCCTAAATCTGGGTGTCCAGAAGTGAAGGCTGGTTGAGAACAAACCACCACAGACTGACCCATGGCTGTTTGGAGGAACACCCCGATACTGCCCCAGGGAGTACAGAGCATCAGGGACCCCACCACAACACGGAGCAGACACTGCTGGAGTCACCCTCCAAACCCATTTCCCTTTGGGTTCTCCAACCCATGAGCTTTAACAGAGTCTTGCTTTGCTGACTTCAGGAAGGTTGAGGCACTTTCCATATTTCTTCCTTAATCACCATGCAAACAAAGACTATCTCCATGGCTCCTCCCATAGCCCCAAACTCAACACTTTATCGTGTCTATCACATGAGGATCACTTTAGACACTGAGTATGATCAGAAATAAATAATATATATAATTTTCACCTTAATATAATCTTAGCAATGATTTAAATTTCTAGAATAAAATGTAATGTGATGACCAGCTGCAGTGTTTGCTTCTCTTTCTGCTTTGTCCCTAAATGAGATGTTTTCAGCATTCTCTGAAATGCCCTGGGGTGAACCTCAGCTCCCCCATTAGTGTCACCTCCTGGTGCTGCCTTTCCTGGGGACTTTGCAGGTTCAGTTCAGTAGGGTTGGATAGTTTGCAGGTGGTAAAAATTCAGCCTCCAGCTTCCTGGGTGTGACATGAGGCTGCCAGGAGCTGTCTTAGATCCTCCATGTGTTTAGTGAAAGCAGAACAGGGATTCCACATGGCACAAAGCAGTGACTTTATTGAGTGTCCATCACCATCTTCACACTTTGGTGTGTTTAAAAACACAAATGAACAAAAAAGCACACAGCTAAACCCCAACCTATTTTCTGGCTACAGAATAGAAGGCATTGGGCCTCCCCTGTTCCACCATTGCTAAGAACTCCAGAGGTACCAGGAGTTATAGGTGGTTGCGGGACCGATGTCACCTCAGTTGAGCTTCCTTCTAGCAGCTCCCTGGCACATTTCCAACACAACTAACTCCTTCACCCTGGGCCTTGAAGCTTTTGTCACCATCAGCTGAATGGGGGCAAAGAAAGGACTTGCACCATCTGGGAGTTACTCAGATGGACACTTTCCAAATTTCCCAGGCAAATGCTCCCCTTTTCCTCATACAGTTTCTGATCCTCCAAAGTTGCCCCCAAGCTATTCTGTGCCTTGATGATGGCACTAGATGTTCCTCATGGCTCTCACTTTTCCACATTCTTCAGTAGCTTTTTTCCCCACTAAACCTTTGGTGCTTCCCATTTCCTCATGCCCGGGAGAGAGGTTTGATCAGTCCATAATCCATGCACTTGCTGAGGCAATCACGTGCTGCATTAAGGACGTGCTGCTTCTTGGGGTCATCTTCTTGCTTGCCAACATATGTCAGGATCTCTAGGAGCTCAGACTCCACCAGCTTCTTGGCCAGCTCTTTGTCAGCATTGATTAAGTTGAACGCGATGACCAGGCCTCGGTGCTGCACCTTCGTGTTATCATGCAAGCAGAGCCTCTGCAGGATCTCAAGCCACTGGGTGGTCTTCAAGAGGAAGAAATATCATTAGTATTGATCTGAAGAACACCCCAACCAAGAATGGGAGTTTGGCAAGGTGCTGCTCAGCAGAAGGAGGCACAGGGACTCACCTCCTCAGCTGTGGCTCTTTGAGTTTTTACCTAAGGAAACCTGACTCCCAACTTTTGAATTAAATCAGAACTTCTGCTAAACTCAGAAGCTTTCATGGCACTGGCACCACGTGAGACCTGGTTCATGCTCAGGCTGCTGCATAAGCAGCCATTTAGATTGGATATTAGGAAAAATTTCTTTACTGAATGAGTGGTCAAGCCCTGGAACAGGCTGCCCAGGGAGGTGGGGGAGTCACCATCACTGGTAGATGTGTCACTTAGGGACATGGTTTAGTGGTCATGGTAGTGCTGGGTTGATGGTTGGACTTGATCATCTTAGAGGTCTTTTCCAGCCTCAATGAGTCTATAATCTGTGCCAAGAAGCTGAGCATTGACCCAGCTGAGATGATCAGAGCAGACCACACCCTCCATACTGATTTTCCTGAGTCCCCCCTTTGCATTGATTGATCATTTTTACTCTCATAAGCCCCAGGGCCCATCACCAGTGTGTGTGCAGCACCACAGGGTTCATGAGTGCTCAGCCCCAGCTCTTTACAGATGCTCAGCCATGCAGTCTGTGTTCTCAGGACCTACAGATCCATGCAGGAAGTGGAGATGTTTGGGGATCTGTGAAGCTCAGTAGGTTATCTATCCAGCCCTTCTCATTTCTGACAGAAACAAGGTTGGGATTTCAGCTTATTTCTCAAAAGCTTTAAAGACCTGTAGAATAATATTCTGCCTTCCTAACCTTGCTTGGCAGCATCCTGGACTTAGCTTGAGGAATGGCTACATAGGAACGTTCCAGCTCTGAGATGGAGTCTAGTACAAGGCAGCCTGGTGTCCCTGGCACAGGGGTGGACCAGGAGCATGCACCTTCAGGTCTCAACCTCACCAAGTTCCTCACTACCAGCCTGGAGGACATCTTCCTCTGGAGAGGCTGTGCCAGGATTGAGCCAGGCCCCTTCAGGGTACAACGCCACTGCCAGTAATCAGACTTATGGTCTTACCACTTCAGTCATCTTTGAGCAGAGTCTCTTTTGTGCTGCTGTGAGCATGGCCAGGGCCCCGGCTGCTGCCACCTGGACCTTCTCATCGTCCTCACCACACAGTAACACCACCAACTTCAGCCGGTCATTTCCATCAGTCACAAACCGCTCCTGAACCTGAGAACAACGAAAAAACAACCCCATGATGTCAAGAGAGGGCTCATTCAGGACCAGCCCAGCCCAGGGGCTCACGAGCTGATGCACATAGTTGAGATGTCCTGTGAGGTACCTCCTTGTTGACCACCAGGTTGCACATGCACTCCGTGGCTGCCTGTCGAAGCTGGTTGTGATTCTCAAACATATAGTTTTCAATATCTGGCAGGGCCTTCTCTTTGACTATCTTCAGTCTGAGTTGAAGAACAGTGAAATAAAATTCATCATGGGACAAGCAACTTATAAAATATGAACTGCAGACAGGGAAGGCTTTGAAACAAATCCGTGTTCACAGCACTGGAGCTCATCACACATGGTTCATTCCCTATCTAATGCAGATGAGACTTATGTCTTCCTTCTTCTAGAGGAAAACATGCCACCCTCATCTTCCTGGCTATTATTTTATTAATCTTTTAGTTCTGAGACCTTTGTAGATCTGCCAAAGGTAGCTCAAACTGACCAGTCTTCCATAGTCCTACAAGAAAAGTGCTGAACTGAAATCCACATTCAGTCCTGGGGAGGAACGAGGGTCCAAAAGCAGTTCCACTCACCTAAGTTTATCACTTCTTCCTGAGAAGTTGGTGAGAGCCACCAGAGCCTCGTAGTTCTGGAGCCCATCTCTCTCAGTGTTCAGCAGGCTGACAAGGGGCCTCACCACCTCGTACACCTGAGAAGAGAAGAGCCACTGCTTTGCCAGCTCTCAGATCTTGGCAATTTTCACTTACCAAAGGAGTTAACAAGATTATTTTGGGGTTTGGTTTGGTTTTCTAAGCTCACCCTCTCCCCTGGGAATGCCATGTCTGGGTTGGAGATAGCAGCAATTTTTGCCAGAGCGTGAGAAGCCTTGATCTTGCCAACTTCTGTGCCTTCCACAGCCAGAGGTATCAGGGCCTGGTGACACACCGGAAAGCTTTCAATGCCTCTGAGAAGCTTTACAGGATTGCCTTAACATACAAAAATAAGTCTAAAATATCCTAAATGTGTCTGTTGAAGAAATGGGTCTGGACTATGACCCACAGTCATGTCTTGCTTTTATTCTCAAATAGGCACCAGAGCAGAGCTTGTAGCTCAGTTGTTTCAGGAAGGTTGCTTCTCTGGAGGCTTGCAGAGAAAGGACTGGAGTGTCACTCTGAGCCCCAGGGGTCACCAAGCCAGCTTATGCTTTTCTGTCACCTTATAGAATCACAGAATGTCTTGGGTTGGAAGGGACCTTCCAAGGTCACCTAGTCCACCCACCCTGCAGTCAGCAGGGACATCTCTCACTAGAGCAGGTTCCCACTCTGTAGATACACTGTGGGCTCCCAACAGACACTGACTGGGGCTGCAAACATAATAGTAATCACCTTTCCACCACCTTGAGCAACAATGGTCCCACGGTCCTTGGGGTCTTCACACAAGGCCAGAAACACCCTGCAGAAACACAGCATCACTCAGCCAGCCAGCCACGCGAGATGGCAAGAACCCATGTCCCTCATGGAAGGGGGTTAAGGTTCTGTAGGGCTGCCAGAGCCACCAGGAAAATTCCAGATGTTTAACCCAGTGCCCAAGGCACTTTAGGAAGAAGCAACAAATGGTGCAGTAAGGAGCTTCCCAGCCTGTAGGATGAACCCTATTCCAGCCAAAACCAGTACAGAGGACAAGCAATTCAAACTGCATCCCAGCATGGCAGCCCTGTGGCCCGCTTCAAGGTCAGAATGTGGATTTCTGTGATATTGCTTAAAAACCCCTTTGGTTTTAAATCTTTTCTCCACCTCCCCTTTATCTCCCTCCATAGGCAGAACCCACCACCCCATGAAGCAAGGGGCCAGCCCAGGTGCCCATCTTGGTAGCACCAGGGCTGGCCAGCACCCCTGGCTCCCACAGGAGTGGTGAAGGCACCTGGCAATGAGCTCCTTGCACTGGTCAGTCAGGATGGCACTGTCCATCTTCACCATGCAGGCCAGGGCAGACACCACTCCAGCTTTCAGCAGCCGCTTCACCCGCTGCACCACAAAATCCTTCTTGTCCTGAGGGGCACATTGGAGAGGGATTAGCTCCTTGGTGCCCACAGCCAAGCCTGGCTGGAGAGCAAAGCCTCAGGAACAGGAGACCTGAGGTCTGTGGCAATGGGTACACCCACAAAAGTCTTCAGATGTGAGCATCTCCTCCCAGCTCCCCAGCTGTGGACAACCTACCTTCGGATGCTCCTCAGGCACGTGCTGCTTGGAGAATTTTGCCAGTTGCACCAGCTCTGGGACCAGCTCCTTGGTGTCGTAGCTGTTGGTGCAGTTCACCAGTGCAGAAGCCACAGAATACAGGATAGTCTTGTCACTTGTCTGCACAGAAAAATAGAAGCTTCTGTAAGGGGGAGGAGGACACAGCAGGGAAACAGGTCCCTTAGGACTGCCCTTGAGAGGGTTTGCACTGGCTGAAGCGTTCCAAGGCTTATCCCCAGCTTTATAGCCCAAAGCAGGGAAAATCAAAAGTTTAAAAATGTTTAAGGTCAAACAGGCTGTTTGGCATCATCAGATGCAGTCAACACCATGATGCCTTTGGTTTGGGTGACAGTAAAGGTAAGAGCAACCTTCCTCAGCCTTGGGGGAGGAGCAGGATGGTAACAACCTTGAGGTGTCTCCGTGGCACAGGCAAGACTGAAGAGGTGAGGGGTTGGGGTCACAGCCCCTCCTGCCTGGGGAGACAGTGCTGGGCTGGGGAGTGGGGAGAAGCTGATGCTACCAGGGGAACGAGGGAACAAGGTAAAGAGATACACCTTGGCTAATTCAAACATAGCTTGCAGGGCTGGCTGATCTTCAACAAAGTCATCTTTCACATCAGCATCGAAGGTCAGATAGGACAGTCCTTCCACGGCCCATTTCCTGGTGCAGGCATCGATGCCAGTGTTGCACAACCATCTGGGAGAGAGAAAAATACCCACATTTCTATCTCAGGAGCCAGGACTAACTTCTCTGGGAGAAGAGGGGGGAAAAAAAGATATTGAAACTGTTTCAGGCTCAAACATATTATAGAATCATAGAATGGTTTGGGTTGGAAGGGACCTCCAAAGGTCATCTAGTCCAACCCCCCTACAATAAGCAGGGACATCTCTAACTAGGGCAGGTCACTCAGAGCCCCATCAAGCCGGACCTTGAATGTCTCCAGGAATGGGGCCTCCACCACCTCGCTGGGCAACCTGTTCCAGTGATCTACCACTCTCATATTAAAGAACTTTTTTCTAATATCCAACCTAAATCTCCTCTTTTCTAGCTTAAAGCCATTTCCCCTCGTCCTGTCACTACAAACCCTCGTGAATAGTTCTGGCCCTACCTTCCTACAGGCCCCTTTCAGGTATTGGAAGGTAACAATAAGGTCCTCAGGTTCTGCTGCAGCTCCTAAAGACTGGATGTTTCCCTTAAGGCATGACCTTCTTCCCATGGCCCAACCTGAGAAGTGTAAATGCTGCAGGGAAATTCAGACCAGGACAGCTACTCAGCGCTGCTTTACCTTTATTGTCACATCAAGCACATGATGCTCTGCTCTCCAGCACCAGCAGCAATGAGCACCTGTTCAGGCACTCCCTAACTTTATCCCACCTCTTTGGTTGGTCAACCTGGTACATTCACCTTCAAAAGGTACTTGCCCATGTTCTAGATGAGGCTGTACCAGTCTGGTGAAGAGAGAGGCACCATGCCTGGTGTCTCACATGGGACAGAATGGAGGGATGGAGAAGGACTCTCTGGATATTGAGGCAGGAGGAACATATGGTTGCTTGAGGCATAGAGGAACTCCAGGTCCTAGTGCAGTGGCTGTGGGGACACTGTCAGCTCTCAGGCAGCAACAGTAAATGAAGGCAAAGTGTGGGCAGGATCTCTTGGGCAAGGAACATACTGTATTTTGCAAAGTACAGAACAATAGTTGATGTATAGAATAATGGTTAGAACAGAGCAACCATAGAGAACAACTGGTTGACAAGAAGCTCAACATGACCAACATGTGTGCTTGTAGCCCAGAAGACCCAACCATATCCTGGGCTGCATCCCCAGCAGTCTGGGCAGCAGGGCAAGGGGAGGAATCCTGCCCTTCTGCTCCACTCTCATGAGACCCCACCTGGAGCACTGCAACCAGCTCTGGGGACCCCAGCTTAAGAAGGGCGTGGACCTGTTGGAGAGGGTCCAGAGGAGAGCTACAAAAATAATCTGAGGGCCAGAACCCCTCTTGTATGAAGACAGACTGAGAGAGTTGGGGTTGTTCAACCTGGAGAAGAGAAGGCTCAGGGAGACCTTATGGTCCTCATCCCTATGGATGAGGCCTTCCAGTATCTGAAGGGGGCCTACGAGAAAGCTGAGGAGGGACTTTTTTCGTGAGCTTGTAGTGATAGGATGAGGGGTAATGGCTTTAAACTGGAAAAGGGGAGATTTAGATTAGATGTAAAGAAGAAGCTGGTGAGACACTGGCCCAGGTTGCCCAGGGAAGCTGTGGATGCTCCATCCCTGGAGGTGTTCAAGACCAGGTTGGATGGGGCCTTGAGCAACCTGCTCTAGTGGGAGGTGTCCCTGCCCATGGCAGGGGGGCTGGAACTAGATGATCTTTAAGGTCCCTTCCAGACCAAACCATTCTATGACTCTCTGATAACACAAGAAAAAAAGTAAAATCACTCACTTTCGGCACTGCTTGGCCAGCTTCTCAGTGGACCCCTCAGCAAACTGCCGCAGCCCATAATCTGTGCCTCCTGCTGAGCCCAGCTTGCAGAGACCCTGAGGAGTTTGAAGAGGATACACTGGTGAGAAAGGTTTAGTAATACTCTAGTATTGCTGCCCCAAAACAGCCTGATCCCATATCTAAGGTTTGAGGTCAGTTCTAAGAAAGAGGAAACATTCCAATACCCAGTAGATTGTCCAGCTTGTAGCACAGCAAAGTGAGACTTTGTGCTTTTATTGTCTTTGAGGGAACATTAATCAGTTTTGCCTTCAAAATTAGAAAAAACCCATGTGCTCTCCTGGTCTGCTATTTCCCTCTTCCTTGTAGGGGAAAGCACAACAAACCATTCCCCAGATGAGGGGGACCCAGGACCTCCCCCCTCTCCCAAGCCTGGGGTTAGGCTGGTGAGTGTGGGAGGTGATGGGGCAGGGTCTGCCACCCTTACCACCAGGGCTCGGATTTTGATCTTCTCATTCTTGGTCTTCTTGTAGATCTCCTTCAGCAGCGTCACCCCATTGGAGATGATGAAGGTGGCCCGGCTCAGCTTGGTGGAGGCATGGATGAGGGCTTCCACAGCCACCAGCTGATCAATCTCCCTCTCAGACCCACACAGGGAAACCATCATCTCCATGATTCCCTTCATGCCAAGCAGCTTGTTGCCTAAGTCAAAGGGCCCTTGCAGAACTCCAGACACCATCTGGACAGCATGGAGGGTCTTATCCATGTTCTGTGGGTCGATTTTGCTCCTGGATGGGATAGAGGGCATCAGCACGTGGAACAGTAGTTGCTTACAGTTCTCATTCCTTTGAGCAAGGAACGTTCTCTCTCAGATCAGGAGTTGAGCTCCTCTGCTGATATCTATCTAGGGAGCTGGGACACAGCTGAGCCCAAACTGGCCATGATCCAGCAGGTAGGAGCAAAATGCAAGGATCGGAGGAATCCAGCTGAAGGATCCTGCAGGATCTCCAGCAAATGATTATCACCCAGGGCCTCAATTTGGCATCTGCGTGGATCACAAGTGCCTCATCTTATCCTTAAGCCCAGCTGCTGCTGTGGCTCTGGGCCAGCCCAGCCCCAGGACTCACTTGATATACTCCTCGCAGATCACCCGGTAGTTGTCCCGCTCTGGGTCACAGCGCAGATCGTCATAGAGTTTGTTGAGGAGGACAGAGGCAGTCAGCTGGGTGTTCTCTGTCAGGGGCAGGCAGTCAGGCAGCTCAGGAATCTGCCCCACTACTTTCAGGATCTTTTTTAAACCTGGAGACAATGGAGTGATAAGGCTGTTAGAGGGGAGGGGGCCTGTGCAAAATTCAAGATAGCTTGTGTTGGTTTCTTGTAATGAAATAGGCAGCTTGGGCAGTTTTCAGTGACTTTGCACTGAGGCTTAAATGAAGAAACAAAACAAAAGCCTTAAGCAAAGTACTCAAATATGTACTGGGGAGGAGCTTCTGCTGGTGAGATTACAGGTTTTCAGCATTGGGCTTCTACCCAGCTTTCAGAGTGAGATAAGGAAAAGGGCATTTGGTCCCTGGTTGGATGGGTTATTTTTGTCAGGAGGATTAAACCCACAGACCTCCAGGGCTGGAGGCTCTGACTGGGGAGAAATCAGTGACTTTCAAGTTATTCTGGCTGTCTTAACCCTGCTTTTGCTAAAGTGTAATTAAATAACTTCTGCCAAAATGGTGACACACACACATTGGAGTAAGTATAAAACCACATCCCACACACACTCCTCACCCCTTTCCAGTTTTAGAAATGGCCATTTAAAGGATCCAGCAAGATCAGCAGGTGCTCATCTCATCTGATCTAGATAATTTATTCAAGCCAGATCCTCCCAAAGGTCACAAATACATTGGAATAAACTAACCAGAGAACTTAAGTCAGTCCTTTAGAAACCAGAAAGTTCGTGCTCTCATATACAGTTTTTTCTCTTAAGCTGTCTCCTGCTAATAAGTCTAACATTGCTCCGGGACTGCACACACCAAAAACACCCAGAGAGGATTCGTTTGAGAGAGAGGATAAATTCCACAGGTACTCAGGCAAGAACACAGAGCTCTACAGCTCCTAGACCAGAACAGGGATGGAACTAAGGACTCACCATTGTCAATGACAAAGATGGTCCTACTGTTGTCATGGTCTTTCTGGTCCTGCCTTGGTATATTCTTGTTGAGGAGGTTGAGAGCTCGGTCTCGTCCCTGCCCAGATACCTTCTTGCTGACCAGCATATCCAGCAAGCACATTGTGATCATTCTCAAATCTTTTTTGGTATCTACACAAAAGCAAGACAGTAGCAGCCAGTTACAAGAAATCATCTTCAAAAGCAGGTGAACCCGATGAAAACCATTCAAAGCCATTGCATGGCTGGAATGTAGGTATGTAAGTCAGCACCATGAGGAGAAGAGCTGTGTGCAGGTTGTCATCCTGGACAGCTGAGGGGTATGGTCTCCACTTCACCAAAGAACAAGGAATAAGGTGGACATCCCAGGAGCAAAGCCCTCTCTGCTCACCCCACTCCTTCTCCAGCAAGACTTAAGGACCACCAGGTCATGCAGATTACCTAGAACTACAGCCTCCTCCTTCCCATGCTGCTCCTCTTTCCTGTGGCCCAGCAAGCAGTCAGTGATAGTCTGCAGGAGGCTGCAGACAGCCAGGGAGATCTCTTCGTTGTCCACAGACATCCACATACAGATGTTGTCGATGCCCAGGTAGTGGAGGATGGCAGTGGCCTGGCCCCAGAGAGGAGAGAGGGGGGCAGCTGTTAGGGCAGGCTGTGAGCCCCTTCTTCCCGCACGCTGCAGAGAGGTCAGCCTCAGCTTGTCCACAGAAAGGGCTTTCCTGGGCTTTCCTCAAGTCAGGGCAAGGCTGAGTTTTGCTTTTCATTCCTATTTTCATTTATAATTAGACAACTCCTAAAATCTAGGTTCACCAGTAATGCAACAGGCAATTTCCAGTGAGGACACTGGCATGATCACAGCTGGGTCTGGACGAGGCCTTCATGCAATGCTGTTAACTCAGACCCTGTCTGGTGCAGGACCCCAATCCTGCTGTGAGCACACCCAGGGTCATCACATGGCCTGTCCCCGTGCATGGGGGCCCAGCAGTAACGTGGGGGAGGCACATCTTGGTGTAGAGTGAGGTACCAGCTGGCTCAGCATCCCCTGGGACATGCCTTGGACCCCTTCCCAGGAACCTGGACTTTCTGCTAGATTCTCCCTGCTTTCTTTCATCTAAGCCTTGGACAAGACTTCCCCAATGTTAGTTGTTATTGGGGGTTTTTTGAGACCTGTGATGGAGGACTGGATTTGACCCAGCCACGCTCACCACCACTCACGTGGTACCAATCTGGTGTAAGTTTTACTTCACCAGCAGACACAAAGGCACTGTAGGGACACATACATCTGTGATTGGGAGCACAGCAGCAGGGGCAGTTCCAATAGTCTGTGTTAACCCCATTCACATAATTATTTGTATTATTTCCCCCCAGAATTTAAAATTTCATTTGTAGGGTTTAATTTTTTCCTGCAGGAACTGGAGGAAGACTGCACACATTCATTTTGAATCCCTGGAGACATTCAAGGTCAGGCTTGATAGGGCCCTGAGCAACCTGACCTAATTGGAGACATCCCTGCTTATTGTAGGGGGGTTGGACTAGATGACCTTTGGAGGTCCTTTCCAACCCAAACCATTCTATGATTCTACTGCAATTTTCCACTCCCCCAGGTGCAGGGCCAGAGCAGTGAAGGTCTGGAGCAGCCTATCACTTACCCGAGCCTTATGTCCTGTGCACATGCCCGACAGTGTCCTCACAGCTGCCAGGACCAGCTCAGGGTCTTTGGTTTCTATCAGCTGCAGCAGCAAAGTGACCCCGTTGTTCTGGAAAATCCTCTCGGCACCTGCCTCCTCCTGCCCCAACACAATGAGGTTGTTTGCAGCCTGGGTGGGAGACAGAAGAACCGGGGGTCAGTGGCACAGCCCTGCTGGACCCTCCAAAACACCTCTGTGCAGCTCGGGGGTGTCCCGGTGGGAGCTGTGGGGTGGCCATCTCCTGATGGTTGCAGAACACCAGCTCAGACCCCACCAGACAGTTTCGCCAGGTGCATCTGGCTTTGCTCTATCCAAGAAAAGGGGGTCACTGCTTGAAGAAAAACATGGGGAGGGTGGCAGAGATGGGCCTGAGCAGACGTCCAGTCTTATTCCACCTTTGGTGATTTGGGAGGTCAGTTCACCTTCCCTTAGCACAGGTGTGACACCCTATTGGGACACTTCCCTCCCAGCTGTCTCTCTGAGAGTTCATCTTCCAGCTCCTTACCTCATCCTCCACCTGGGGGACATGGGGAGGGAACACAGCCCAGTGCAGCCTCTGACATTAAACAGCAATTTTGTCAAGTTCAGGACAGTTCTCACCTTTTCACGCTTTTCCTTCTCACTGTTCTCATCCAGAAGAATTTCAAACATCTTCTGCACCCTCGAGTCTGTGGAGAACTGAATGCGCAGCTGTGCCAACAGAGAGAGGGTGGAGCATCAGAGGGAGAAAACCCTGGAGCAGTTCTCCTTTATCACCTCAAGGACACCACAGACCCTCCAAACAGAGACAGTTTAAGCTGAATAACAACACAGACATCACTTCTCAACCATCAGCATCAATGACCCATCTCAGACTTGTGGGCACAGGCAGCGCCAGCCCTAAACCATCATTTCTGAGATCTCACAGTTCCTAGTGATGCAAGGACTTCTCCTCAGCACCTCCATAAAGGTAACTAAGTCAATGTGGCAACTGCCAGACCCAGTCCAAAGCTGCGTCCGATTTACATGCTTCAGGTATAAGCTTCTAGTGAATGGAGCCTATTTATCTCCCAACATTGTTACGAGTTTCCAGTATGACAAATGATCCCTCAGTGTATCTTGGACCAAGGACTTTCTACACCTGGTCTGTGAGCCCAGGACTGCTCCCCTGGCAGTTACCTTCTCCTGGATGTTGGCCCCCAGTCGCCTCAGGGTCTCCTGGAAGTTTTTGTTGCGGGGTTCAATGGTGGCACATTTCTGAGCATCTTTAAATGCTTGGTCCAGTTTCCCCAGTTTCTCCAGAGCTTGGCTGCGCCGGTACAAGGCTTTGATATCCGAAGCATTGATGTGAAGAGCTGGGAAAGTGATCCAAAACATCAAGCATCAGAGTTTGCTTCTTGGAAATCCTCTGTGTAAACTGTGATTTGCTTTACAGTGACTACAGCTCCTTGAGATGTTGACACAGTGAGTGCATTGGCACCTGACCAGCACCGATTGCACCGCACTGGAACATCTTTTGACCCTCCTCCATTAATGCCCTTGTGGCCTAAGCACTTGGGTGTTAGTTGACATGAAAAAGTAAAACCAGAGTGCCCCAAAAGCAGATGTGAGAGTAGGCTGGAGCAAGCCCAGCAGCTCTCCTTCCCCCAACAGCCCCCTCCTCACCTCGCGACGCATCCGAGGCGGCCTTGGCGTATTCCTCCTGTTAAACCAGAGAAGGGACGGGTCAGCAGGGGAACAGCAGGGCATGTCCCCATTGCTGTGACCTCTCTGCTCCCACTTACTAACAGGACACCCCAGTGGAGCCAGCAGCAGTCTACAGAAGGAAAGATAGGGGCTTTGGTATCTTTTATGTCACTAGTGGAAGGGAGGAGGAACAGGTCTGTGATGCAGGTGAGGCAACAGCCACTACTGATGACCCAACAGCTTTTGCTGGAAGTGGTTGTGGAACCACCTCTGAGCTGAGCTGCTGTGCTCAGCCCCATCAGGATTGAAGCGGGGAGGCAGCTTTACAGCTCCAGGACAAGCCCAGAACAAATAATTTCAGACCAGTTTGCAGACACCCTATTCAATAAATGGCCAAACCACACTGTCCGCAGTCCTTGGCTGCCTCCCTCCTCTTCTCCTCTCAAGCAGTGCCCAGGCAAGCCTGGAGCTTTCCTCACCTTTTTGAGGAAACAGGCTGCCCTGTTCCTGTACAGCACTGCCTGCAGTGCCTTGTCCTTGCTGAGCTTTATGGCTTGAGTGTAGTTTTGAGCAGCTTTCTCGTAGTCATTGGCCTGAAAATACTTATTGCCTTCCTCTTTCAGCTGGATGGGATCCTCCATCTGGAGAGCTGTAAGGAAAAACATCCATTTGTGTCCCATTTTCAACTATGTCACTAGGGTCGCCTGCCTACTCTACCAAGCTGAGCTTCACCATGAGATCAACACGTAATTAACACACACGTTAATAAAGCAGCTTACCAGGCTGAAGAGTTTTGAAAACAAAGACCTAAATCGCTCCTCAAGGCTCTGGCTTCTCAGAAGCCTTTCCCACAGATGTAGATCCTTGGGAGTCAAGAAAGAAACACACCACAAAAGAATTAGAAACGTTCACCCGTGCCACGGCCAGTCTGTGTGGCTCAGGAAAGAGCTCGTCTCCCGCTCCAAGTTTGGGCAGGTCCTGGCAGCTCCTGCTGCCTGTCAGTGTCACCTGTCACCACAGCCTGACCCCCTCCCCATCCCCCAGAGCTATATAGTGCCTGGGGAGGGCTGGGAGCCAGGGCCCCTGCAGCCAGTCCAGCTCAGGGGGCAGCTGCGTGCCAGTGGGCAGCACCTCTCTGCAGCGAGAGGGGACCCCCTCCCACCTACCCAGCCAAACCCAAGCTTCCCTCTCCCCACAGAGCTGCATGGGCCATGGGGAGCAGGAACGGGGCTGTTCATGCCAAAAAAGCCCATGGCTGGGTGGCTGACCCCCCTCGCAGTGCTCAGACCCTCTTCCCATTCTATTTAGGGAAGCATGAGACAGCTGAGCCTGGGGACAAGCGGCCCCAAGCCAGCAGCTGCAGCAGCACCCAGCACCTTCCAGAACACCCTGGGGGGGAAGCGACTGGCAGCACCAGCACCCAGCACTGCCTCCTCCTCCTCGCAGGGCCTTGGAGACCCCTCCCTGCTGGAATGCCACCCATGTTGGCATTGCCACCTCCCCTCTTTTGGCAGCCCCCTGGCACAGCCTAACACCCATGTCTGTACTGGAGCTGTGAGGAGTGTCCAGTGACACCAGCAGGCAGAGCAGCACCAAGCTCTGAAGGGCTGAGCCTGTTTCCCAGAGGACATGGTCAATCAGGAATTCTGCTTTGTGACTTATCTCCCCAAAAACCCAGGCCCTGGCTTCCCAAGGGTACCTACAAGCACCCCAGCAAAGGGGGAACCGGCAGTGGGGGTGGGAACATGACCAAGGGCAGCATGGGCTGACCAGGATCAACTCAGTTGCTCCAGTCAGGATTATGGTGCAGGGCTGAGCTGTAGCAGACAATGCACCTTCCCACTGAGGCACTGCCAAGAAAAACACCAGTTATCTCTAATACTGGTGACCTGTGCTGTGGTTTGTGGACCTTGTGCAGCAAAAATGGGCACAAGGCTGCCCTGTTCAGGTCTCCTGTTTCCTTCACCCTGCACCAACAGCACTGTCTGGTCCCTGCAAAGCAACCTGGAAGTCAAGTCCAGTTGCAGGCAGCTCCATCCAGGGCAGCTCAAACACCTTCACCTGTTTGGGGGTAGGTCCAAGGCACAAGGACCACATCTGTGGAGGGTGTAAGAGTCCATCTCTGCCTTGGATAGACTCAGCACAGTGGCTTTTCTGGGCTTCACATAGACTAACAGGCCAGAAAGCCCTTCCCACATTGCTCTGGGTCAAGGGAAGGCTCAGTTTGCTTCGTCTCGCGCTCATGGTGTGCACAGCACAGACTTTCTCAAGTCATCCAGAATAAAGGCTTCATTTTCACAAGCAGCAGCATTGCAGGCACTTCAAGTGAACTAAGTTACAAAATAAAACCGTGTTGGATGCTGCTAGTGTTCAAGACAGAGCTAAAAGTGCCATAAGCTCCCTTCGCTCTGTGTTTTTGGGCCAGGGTATGTATGGGAGATCACTGACAGGGAGGAGGAGAGGCTGCCCAGGTCAGGGCTGCCAGCCCCAAGGGTGACCTCAGCCCCATGCCCACCTCATCCCTGTGCCCTCCTGCAGCTGCAGCAGATGTGTTGTGTGCTCTGTGATACCCCAGGAGGGGGCTGTCAGGGTGGGGAGGCGGGCAGGCTCAGCAGTGAGGGCAGGGGGGCCTCCTCAGGCCTCGGCTGAGAAAGCAAAAAACCCAAAAAGCTTTTCCTGGATAAATTCAAGTCCCAGGCAGCCTGGGAGGGAATGCTGCCTGATCAGGAAGCCCCTTCCTGTGACAGAGCTCTCCTGCCTGCATTGGAGACCTCCTTGGGGTACAGCTCCATTTAGAGCTGCTCTGAAACCCCTAATGCAAGTTTAGGGCAGTTAAAGTGTTTGTATAGAGCTCAGGCTCATCTCTAAAATAGTTACAGAAAAGATTATTCAAGTATTTTTCCTATTCACATCAGCTTCTCTCCCAGAAAGCACTCAGACCCCACCAGCTCTGCAGGGACTGTGGGTCTGCCCAAGCCACACCAGCAGCAGAGCTCAGCTCTCAACACAAGCCCTGCTTTTAAAAGTGAAACAAGCCCTTCTCAGAAATACTCTACGAGAGGACTGGAGTAGCCTCACCTCTGTCTCCTACTTCTTCAGAATGTCTCCATTTTTAAACTAGCTTGTTTGATTCTCCGCAGCCTTTCCCAACAGCAGCATCTGCCCCACAAAACCAGGCTCTGGTTCTGTTATGATAGAGCCTGGCAGCAGTGGCATTGGTGGGACCTGTGCTAATGGTAATTTATAGAATTATAGAATTGTTTAGGCTGGAAAAGATCCTTAAGATCCAGTCCAACCATCCCCCCAGCACTGCCAGGGCACCACTAACCCATGTTCCTCAGCACCACATCTCCACAGCTTGGAAAACCCTCCAGGGATGTTCCACCACTGCCCTGGGCAATCTGGCACAGCCCTTCACAGCCCTTCCAGTGGAGACATTTAAAGCCAGCTGGTGGTTGTGGAGCTGCATTAGGTGTGGGGAGCTCCCAGTTCCATTTCCTTTGCTCCTGCTTTGCTGTGGCTCCCCAGCAGGCCCTGCTCCTCCCAGCGAAACTGGGAGTAAAACTCTTTAACACCAGTGTGGAATTAGAGAGCAGATCTTTATTCCAGTGCTGGATGCACAGGGACAGCTCCACCCAACATTCGGCAGCAGACACAGCTTCTATCCCTCAACACCCAACTTCCAGGAAAGGTTATATCTATTAATTCTATTTCCTGGAACTAATTACCGTAGTTCCATGGTCATTACGCATGCAGCCTGGGTGTCTGAGGGGCTTCTCGGGTGGGGGGGTTTCGGTGGTCTCTGGTGGTCTCTGAATAAATATCTTTGAATGTCCTTTCCATGAATTCTGGGCCTCCTTTTCCATAGCTGGTCTTGTCTTAGCCCATCTCTTTGTTTCTAGAGTGTTTCATTCCCTTATCTTGGCCTGGTTTGAGTTCCTTCCCGAGGCCCTTTGTAGGAGGGGTTTCCTCCAGGATGTGCCAGTCACGGCTGCAGTTCTTGGTGACATTCTTTCTGAGGCCCATTGTAACCCGTGTCCCTGAGCCTCCCAGCGCACCCGTGGGTGTCACAGCGGCGGAGGTTCACCTTTGCTGGTCCCAGCGAGGAGGGGGAGGCCCCGGGGGTGTCTGCAGGCGGGGCCTAGCCGCGCAGGGCAGCGGGGGCCGGGCCTGGTACAGGGCACGGTGCGGGCCCATCCCGGCCCCGCTGTTCCGCTGCCGGCGGGAAGCAGGAAAGGCGGCGGCGGGAACGGGGCCGGGCCCGGGGCAGCTCCGCCTCGGCTGCGGGGGAGCGAGAGCTGCCGCAGGGCTGCAGGGCGGTGAGGAGGTCATCGCGGGGCTTCCCGGGCTCCCTCGGGCACGTCTGCCCCGAGGGCTCTGCTGGGGCGGGCTGGCTGCGCCCGGTGCCCCCGCTCTCGGCTGTTGCAGGGCCGCGGCTGAGCACTGACCAGAGCTGCCCATGGCAGGCACAGCCCGGTGGCATCTCCTCAGCGTGGCCCCGGGAGGCAGGCGTGGGCCGGTCGGGACGGTGCCAGCTCCTCTCTCCCATCTCCGCAGGTCTCCTGCCTTCTCCCGACTCTGTCCTGGGGTGTCTGAGGACATGGTGGTCCTGCGGGCTGGGCTCTGCCCCGGCCTCACCGAGGAGATGATCCAGCTTCTCAGGGCAGGCGGCATCAGGACGGGTAACGGGGCGGCAGGGAGGCAGTGCGGGACCTTCTGCCAGGCCGGGTGGGCTGGGCTGTGGGGCAGGCCCTGGAAAACATCTCCTGCCTCTGTGGCTTGGGCTGCAGCAGGGAGTGCTCTTAGAGCCCCATGGAGAAAGGAGGGTGGGCACAGGTTGTGTGCCATGAGCTCACAGGGCATTAAGTGCAGGAGCCTGGGGGACTGCAGCTCCAGGCCCTGTGCCCACCTCATCCCACACCCTGGAAGCTGTTGGTGTGAAATCCCCCCTGTGTCCTTGCGGATGTCTTCTGAGTCTCTCTGGGTGGATATGGTGAGCCAGGACTTCTCCATAGGAGCAGGAGAGAGTGAGGACATGGCAGGGGTCTCTGCAGAAGGTTTTTGAGGGATGATCAACTAGGGCTTTTAGAAAGTATTTTGGGAAGGTTTGTGTGTTTTTCCCCTCTGAAAAATGCCCAAACTCTTGGCAAACTGCAACCTGGGCAAGGCCTGCTCTTAGTGGGGAAGAGTGGGGTGGATTCTTTACTTGCTCTGGGAAAACTGGATTAGAGCTGAGGAAAACACCATTTCATTCTTGTTAAATGGGATCTGTAAGATCCTGCTCGTGATGGAGCTGTGGATGTTGTAATCCTTGTTTCCACTGTAAGAGCTGCTTTTTACTGCTTTTTTTTTCAACCAATAACATACATACCTGTCTGAAAAAATTGGATCTTGGAGTGGTTCCTGGGAGCAGAGATGGGGCCACTAGTTCTTCTTAATTTCTGTGGCTTTAACCCTTCCTGGCATGCCCAGGCTGGCACTTTGGGTCAGTCACTAGCCCCTTGAGACTGTCCCACTGGCAGAAGGGGACTCTCTTGGCTGGCCCCAGCTATCAGATGGTGCTGGGCAGCTCTTGAACAAAACGGGAAATTTTTACCAGCTTCTCTTCCTGATCTGTTTTGCAGTAGGTGGCAGGACCATCTCGGGGGTGGGGGGGAAACTCCAGTGCTCTATTTTATGGGACATCCTGCTCGTCCACTAGGAGTGCTGGCACAGACCTTTTGTCTGTTGATGCATCAGGTTTTGTCAAACCTGGTCATCTCTTTGGTGTTTGTGGCCTGTTCAGGTTTGGCTTCCAACTCCTTGTCCCTTATGTTATTTGCAGTGGTGGATTTTGTCTCATCAGACCTGGAGGATGTTGCCCAGAAGTGTTCCCTGTCTTACAAGGTAAAGGGTGACTCCAAAGTCCTGGTACATTAACCAGGGAGCTTAAAACTGCTTAGCTTATGGCATGTCTGGGAGGACCTTCTGCAGCAGACGTTTCTGGCCCTGGACATCCTCAGTCCAGCTTCCAGCCATGTCTCTGCCCACCAGGCGCTGATTGCAGTCAGGCGTGTGCTGCTGGCCCAGTTCTCTGCCTTCCCCACCAATGGAGCAGACCTCTATGAGGAGCTCAAGTGTTCCACAGCCATCCTGCCCACTGGGAGCCCGAGGTGGGTACAGTGCCTGGTGAGCCAGCAGCTCTGCCCGGGGCCAGGCTTGCTGCAAAAGGCCATGGATGCCCAGAGCAGGCTTTGAATTTCACCGTGGTGATGCCCTGAGCAGGCTCAGTGGTGTCCAAACCATCTCCAGCAGCTTCTTAAAAAACTTCCAGCTACAGGCTCTGCCTCTTGTGATCAAGAGGTGATTATTCTTAATGTCCTGGGGCTGTAGAGCCGGCTGGTCTGTGTCCCTTGAGGGAATGACATTGACACTGTCCTTGCAAGGGTCTGCACACCCTCTGGGAAGTGGTTGTGTCTCACTTCCAGACTAGACAGCACGCTGCCTTCAGCCTTTTCTTTGAGGGCTCCAGAGAAGAGGGTTGTGGGTCTGGGAGGACTGTTGAGTGATGATGGTCCAAACTATCTAGATCAGGCACAGAAATCAGTTACTGTGTTGCATGTCCTTGTTTCTTCTTTTCCCCTGTCTTCTCACTGGGTTGTTAGGGTGACTATGCAGAGAAACCCTGGGTGTTCAAACCTTGCTCCCTGAACCAGTAGCTCTTCTCCAGCTCAGGACTGTCCTCCTGTGGCCCTGACGCCACAGATCTGCAGCTGCCCACAATGTGGAGAGGGACGATGGGAGGGAAGGAGCAGAGCCTAGGGCGCTGGTCTGCATTTGGGAAGGGGACTCTAGGGATGGATATCTGGGGACTGCTGCTTGCTGCTGTCCCTTCTGGCTGAAAGGGTGTTTATAATCCCCCCTTGTGTTCAATCCTAGCCTGGACCAGCTGCTGGACTCGGGGCTGTACACGGGGGAGGTGACGGAGCTCATGGGAGCACCGAGCAGTGGGAAGACACAGGTGAGTGGGGCCTAGGAGGGGACAGAGAGGGTGAAGGTGGTGCCTCCAGGCCCGGGAAGCAGAGGGCTCTAGGAGGGCTGGCTGACACCCAGTCCTGCCTCTCCAGGTGTGCCTGGGCATCGCGGCCAGCGTGTCTCTTGGCCTGAAGCAGCATGTCCTGTTTCTGGACTCCACAGGGGGGTTCACTGCCTCTCGTCTTTACCAGATGCTTCAAGCCCAGGCAGAGGACAAGGAAGAGCAGGCAAGTTCCCCTGGAGCTGGTCCCTAAAACTGCCTTGGCTCTTGCCTGCAGACAACCCCTGGAGACAGTTTGTCCAGCTCTGCCTTTGTCCCCATGGGGTTTTCTGGGTCCAAACCCTTCCTCCCCATGGCTGTGTGGGTGCTGTGCTCAAGGTCAGCACTTTGTTTTTTATCCTGGGGGGAAGGGGAGGATTTGCTATAGTTGCTCACGCCTTTGTTCCCTGAGCTCCACCTGCCTTGCTTCTTCCATCAGTGCAGTGGGGACAGCAGTGTTTGTGGGGTGGGGGCAAATGTGGAAGGAAGAAGGATACCTGGCTCCATGGTATAAGTGCAAAGAGCTGGTAGAAGCTGAGCAGGAGAAATATGGTGGGTCCTGGAGGGTGAGGCTGCTGGTGATGCCCCTTTGTGCCACAGCTGGAGGCTCTGCAGCGGGTCCAGGTGGTCCGTGTGTTCCACACCTATGAAGTGCTGGGTGCCCTGCAGGAGCTGCGGGAGCGGCTCTGCCAGCAGGTAGGAGCGAGGGGCTGGGCCCCTCTCCCTTCCCCAGAGCCCCAGGGAGGACAGCAGGGCCCATGTGCCTGACGAGTGACACCAAATCACCCTGTCCTGGGGACGTCTGAGCCTCTGTGCAGCTCGTGCCCTCCAAAACTGCTGGATTTGTTGCTCCACATGGTGCCTCCCTCTTCCAGGTCATGAGCCCCACAGGACCTCTCAGGATCGTGGTGCTGGACTCAGTCTCGGCCGTGGTTCACCCGCTGCTGGGTGGCAGGCACTCAGAGGGTGAGCTGTGAGCTGCTTCCCTCAGATCTGCAGGGAGGTTCCAGACCTCTCTGCTCATCTGAGGAGCATCTTCCTCCCACACACGCTGCTCCTGGAGCTGGGGCAGGATGGATGTGGGTGCCACTGCTCCCAGCTTCTGCTCTGTGACTGGATCAAAGGAGAGTCTGGTCACAGTGTTTTCAGCAAACACTCAGGCTGGCTGTGATGGTGCAAGCTCCTGCCAGTGGACTCAAGCCCAACCAGGAGACAATGGAGGCACTGGACTGTTTGCCCACAGAATAAAATCTCTGCTCACAGTGTCACAGATACATTGTGGCTGCTGGCACAATTTGCAGAGCTCTCCAAGGCTTTTTCTACCAGAAAGGACCATAAATCAGGAGTGAGGGGCTTTCTGCTGGCCAAGGAGGCCCTGTAAACACCTTCCAGAGGATCTCACACAGCTGGATGGCAGCCAGTGCTATCACAGGAGGTCCCCTCGCAGCCACAGGCTGTAGGACATGAAGCTGTGAGCTAGAGAGATGGGTCCTGTACCTGTTAAATCAACCTGGCCAGCTTTGTCTAGAGTTCCTGGTGCTTTGGTAGGGTTTTTTGGCCTAAGATGGGAAGGGAGGATGTGGACAACTTGGAGATGGTTCTGTCCATGCCACATCCATTCTGCTGAGGTGCCCTGGAATGTGTAGGTGCACTGGGTACCTCAGGATGCTGGTAATGGAAATGGTTTGAAGGTGTCCCTGAACACCAGCACTGGCACTGAGTCTAGTGCTCATGCAATAGAGATGTCCCCTGCCTCCAAGATGCATTTTGGGGGTTGATCCCCAAACACCCAAATGCTTTTTCCTCCTCCAGGTTTGGCCATCATGATGCAGCTGGCCAGGGAGCTGAAGACACTGGCCAGGGAGTTCAGCCTTGCCTTTGTGGTGAGTGTTGCTGCACCTTGTCTTTGGCGTGCTGGCTTGTGCCATGGTGAGGAGCCCTGGAAGGCTTTGGAGCTCCTGGGAGGAGGGAACCTGCTCCCAGCTAAGCAGGAATAAGAGGCTGTATCTGGGGTGCTCTGCTCCCCAGTGTAGCTCTGCTTCTCTGCAGCCTGCAGATGTCTTGTTCCAGCAAGTGTAGAGCAAGAACAGGGCTGATTTGCTGCCTGCTTTTCTTGCTGTCTTCAGCCAAGAAGGCATTTGCTGGACTGAGCAAGGTTGTTGGTTTTATTTATTTCTGGTACAACACCATTCATTTAAGAGGCTGTCCAGCTTACTAAGGTAACCTCTTGCTTAGTTATCTCGGGGGAACTGCAGGGTGTTGAATCATCCAGGAGCAGCTGGGCCCTGCTCTGGTCTTCCCCTGCTCTTGGCCAAGCAACCACATTTGCTTCAGTGTGCCCAGGCAGATTGCTGGGACCACAGTTCATGTGCTTGAATGGAGAAGGCCACAACAGAAAGTGATCACCCACTGAACCCAGCACTGGGAAGCGTTGAGACAGTCCTGCCCTTTGCTCTGATTAGCAATGAAGTGGCAAGGATGGGGTGCCTGGGAGGACACCTGGAGGCTCCAGGTTGAACTTTGCAGATGGCTTCAGCACCAGGAGTCACAGCAGTTGCAGATACACGTGAGCTCCCACCTGAGTCCATGTCTGGGACAGCTGTGAGGGCTGTGCTCAGAGGGATGCCACGGGTGTGTTCAGGAGGGAGGCTCAGGATGGAGAGGAAAAAACCCTGTAGAAGTATCAGACTGGCCATGATCTCCTGGTGATCTCAGGAGTTCATGACATTCAGTGGCACTGCTTTTCCTGGGCTCTGATGAGCCTGTTTGTGCTGCAGGTAACTAATCAGGTGACCAGGGACAGCAGCAGTGGTCCCCTGAAGCCAGCCCTTGGCCGCTCCTGGAGCTTCGTGCCCAGCACCCGGGTGCTGCTGGAGAGCAGAGAGGCCACCTGGGAGAAAGGCACCACACAACGCCTGGCATCCTTGGTGAAGTCCCCCCGGCAGGTGAGGCTCCTGGGGCAGCCCCTCTGGGAGCAGAGAAGAAGCTGCATGTGACCAGGACCTGGCTCTGGAGCAGGGAGAGGCTCCTCCTGGGGGCGGGGCAGGATCAGGGCTCACTGGGTGACCCATGGCAAGGGGAGAGGAGCAGATACAGCCTGGTTGCAAGCTACGGATGAGAAGGGCACCTGTTCCCAACAGCCTGAGCTTGTGTTATAGGCATGTTAAAGGAGTGGCTCCACTTCCCATCCCCATTCCCTGTGCTTGTCTCACTCTGCGGGTGGTGTTTGGACAGTGGGGATCCTGCAGAGCTGCTCCAGCACCTGCAGAGGTGACTTTGGTTTGAATCCTGCCTGAGCCTTCTGGCTCTGAGCCCACTCTGCAGCCTGGTCCAGATGGGTTTGGATGGGGTGGTGCTGGACAGCAGAGCACGTGCTGGATGTGCTGAATAACAGTGTGTCTGGGGGTATCTCAGAGCAAGATGTTCCTCCTTTACTAAATTGCATTCTCAGTTTGTATCTCTGTGTTCAGCAGACCCAGTTACAATGAGGGCACCAGCAGAAAGAACTCCTCGAGGGGATGTAATTGGGGATTTTGGGCTCTGGGGCAGGTAGTGGAGCAATGTTTAGAGTCCCAGCAGTGTGAGGTTGAGCTCCTCTTTGTTTCTCCTTGCAGCCAACAGGGACACAGGTGGAGCTGGATATTGGAGATGAAGATGTGCAGGAGCTGAGCCCAGCAACACCCACACAGGGGCTGTGATGCAGGTGGAAAAGCAAATGTCAAGGTGCCAGAGAACTGCATGAAAAGCAGGCAAGCACATTGATGGGTTTACTCACTGCCTCAGAGACTTGCAGCCCTGGGAAGGAACAACATGAAGAAGCTCTTGTTCTTCTGTGCTGGGAAGAAAATGAGTGTGGGGTTCTCTGGAGATCTTTGTCTCAGCAGGTGCAGCCCACAGTGGCTGGGCTGTGTGGGCAGCATGATAACCAGGTCCTCTCCTCTGCTGCGGGCTTGTCCTCAACCAGCAGAGCCAGCCCTGTCGTGAGGTGTTGGCTTGGGACCAGCTGGCACGTCCCTGAACAAGCCCATGGCTCCTCCTGGTGGGTTTGTCCCCCATAACTCGCTGCTCTGGCCCCAGAGCTCTGATTGTCCTTCAGAGATCCGGGATCACTTGGAAGTCACTGATTTTTCCTCAGTCAGAGCCCACAGTGGTCTTGGTTCAGAAACAAACCCAAGATGTTGCACACTGCTGTGGTTGCTGAGAGCTGAAATTCAATTAATAGTGACTGCTGTTAGCTTAATTAAAATGTTGAGGTGTAATCCCTAGCAAGGTCCGGGTGGGACAGGCTGATGATGGGCAGGGACACAATCAGATGCTTGATCTGACCTTCCCCCCAGAGTAGCACCAGATCCTGTAGGGAGCTGCTGGTATATCTGGGGCCCTGCTGTGCTGCGTGGAGAGTTCCTGTTAGCTGCTGCAGGTTATGGTCTGCATCACTGAAGTCACTGAGTCCTGACTGACACCAGCTGGCCCTGTCTGATGGTCAGTTGCATATGGTGAAGTTTAAAATCATCTCTCCTTGCTCCAGTGCTTCCCAGCTGCTCTCGCCTGCTCTGTGCCACTTCGTGGAGCTTGTGCAGTGCTGGGGAGGAGAGGGGAAGCTAGGATGGGGCATGGCCTCTCCTCCTGATCCCAGATGTCTTAGACACCTTCATCTTGCTTAATAGAAACCTCTTTGGCAGGTGAGACTTGCACTTCCAAGGCAGCTGATGTAGATTGTGGGGGCTGGGACTCATCAGGCCCTGCTTGTTAAACTAATTATAGAGCAGCACAGCTCCTGGAGCCTTCCGAGGCTGGGCTGGGCAAAGAGGAGTTGGATTTAGCTAGAATTTTGGGTGCTACTTTCTCCAGAGTAGACATAACACCGTAAATCCCTGTATCCCTGAGTAACTACCTCCTATAGGGAAGGGGCAGCTAAAGGGGGAATGTGAACACATTTTGTTTCCCAAGAAACAGGGCCAGGTCTCTGCACAGGGTTTTGTTTTGCTTGTCCATCAGGGTTGTGGTTCCTGCAAACCTGAGCTCTGCTGCTCCCCAGGCTGTGGTTTATGGGGCAGGTCCCACTTCCACCACCGTGGCCACCCAGCCCTGTGCCCGAGCTCTGGGATGGGCTGTGCTCCCAGCAGCTCCTGCCCCAGGAGGGGAACGTGCCAAAGCAGCCTGAGCTGTGCCAGTGAACTGTTCTCAGTAGAAATAAGGTATTGTAAAGTTGTGTATTTATTTGTATTTCTGGGCTTTCCAATCTTGGGAGGGGAGGTTTGGGGCCAGGAGGAGGATGGTTTTCCTGGCCACTGGAGACCTATGCTGTTGTGGCTGGTGTGTACAAGCAGAAAATTTAGCTTGTTACATCTCTTGAAGCTGTGAATAAAGAGCTGGTGCACACAAATTTCAACCCAAACTGTGCACTGCTCTTTTCTCTCTCTGCCTGAGTTTCTGCAGGGGAAGCAGAGCTCTCTCAGGGGCCTGGGGAGCAGGGGAAGAGCGAGACAGAAACCTCTTTGGTTATACTTGAACCAAGGGGGCTTTCTTGGGGTCTCCTTCCCCTGACTAGCAGGATGATGAGAAGGGGATCAGCCCACTTTGAACCCCACATCAGCCTCGGTGTGGGACCTGCCCCCAGTGCAGAGCTTTGCCCTGGCACCTGGGAAATGACAGGAGAAACTGGGCTCTGCACTTAGTCACTGGGGAGCAGTCATGGGGTAGTGACTCAGCAGGGGGGTGCCAGTTGATCGGTCAGAGACTGGGGACAGGGACACTGTGCAGGCTCCTCCAGAGCTGTCCCTCCTGCCTTTGGGCACAGCCCTGACCTGGGGGGAATATTCTCATTTTCCACCACAATGAAGTCCCAGTAGTTCATGGCCATGTTATTTAATATTTTAAAAAGTGAAGTCATAAATTCTATCGAAATATTGCAGCATTACTGAAATGAGACTTTTCTATTATTTTCTGTTGAAANTGGCCGCCGCTCTGGCCGCCCTCTCTGTGGCCGCCGCCGCGCCGGGCAGTTGCCATAGCGCCGCCGCCGCGCCGAGCGCAGGGCCACCGCAGCCAGGCCCGGCCCCGACCCGCAGCCAGGCCCAGCCCCGCCGCCCGCGCCGCTACGGGGCCGCGAAGGAGGCAGGTGAAGGGGTTGCGGTGCTGCCGGTGTTGGGCTTGGCAGGGNAACAGGGAATGTAATCAAATCTGCCTGTTTCTGGTGGAAAATGTTTCCACTGGAAGAATGACAGTCAGCTTGAGCTCCCCAGCTCCCTCCCTGCCCTGCTCCTACTGGCCCCACTGGTGCTGGTCCAAGACAGGATGCTGGTGGCTTCTTGTCCACCTGGGCACACGCTGGCTCATGTTCAGTGGGCTGCTGACCAACACCCTCAGGTCCCTTTCTACCAAACACTTTCCAGCTGCTGCTCCCCCAGCCTGGAGTGTTGTTGGGGGTTGTTGTAGCATGAGTGCAGGATGTATAATGTATGTATACATGGAGGGGTGTACATATATAGGGGTATGTATATGTGGGTAGATGTATATCTCTATGCGGGTGTACCTGTATCTATACGTATGCTTCCCGGACACACAGCAGAGACTCCTCCGAAGCTTATGGAGGGACGCAGACACTCCGCTCTCAAACCCCCCTTGCTGCACCGATGGGGCCTCGAACCGGCGATATTCGGATCCGCCGCGCCCCGCGTAGCTCCCCCCCCGGCCTTCTGAGGGCGCTGGTGCGGCCGCCGCGCCGCCAGGGGCTGCCTGGCC
>VYZX01005970.1:183751-296702 GCA_013401335.1 Brachypteracias leptosomus | reverse complement strand
GGCAAGTGAAGGGGTTGCGGTGCTGCCGGTGTTGGGCTTGGCAGGGTGGGGCTGTGGCTGTGGCGGGGGTTGCCAGGTTCGGGGGGCGTGTGCTCAGACTGTGGTGGGGGGGACACAGGCAGAGGCTGGGAGGGGGCCCGGAGTTTGTTCTTGGGGAGGTGGGTGTGTGTCCCTGGCGGGAGCGCTCACGGGGTTTCCCTGGCGAGGGCGGCAGGGATTCGGTTACAGCTGCTTTTTCTCTTGTTAAAAAAGCGGCGTTCGGGGATTCTTTCCCTCTCTGAGTTATGCTCCCAAAGGCCACTCAGGTTTAGTTGGTTATCCCGCTCGAAATGCTGTGAGAAGACAGGAGTTCGGGATAAGCGGCAGCCTCCAGCACAGCTCCTTCCCTTGTAGCGTGTCCGGGGCGCTGGTTTGTCTGGTTGGGTGTCACTGGACCCGGGAGGTTGACGCTTCCTTGGTGGCTAGGACCCAAGTTATTTTCTTAGCGAGGAGCTCTGCCGAGAAAGGGGGCGGATGGCGAAGTGGGAGCTGGTATTTCCTTAGCCACAGCCAGAGGAGCTCAGAAAATGAAAGTACTCGAGTGTTTCTCGGAACAGGCTGTTCCTGGAAGCGGGTCAGAGTGTTTCCTGTGAAGAAAGCGTAGATGTATCATCAAATTGGTTTCTTACCAGGGTTCCAGCGTGTGATTGCAGGTCAATAAATGTGTGAGCTCCCTGCAGGGAACATGGGCCCGTCCAGCCTGAACTGTTACAGACCAGGGACCAAAGAGCTAAGGATGAATGTGCCTAATGTTACAACCCTGTGGTAAATAACCGGTTGCCCTTGGTAGTTTCACTTGTTTTCCAACACCAAGGACACCCAGGCTTGCTGAGATTCTGTGGAGGCAAGTATAATATGATAGCACAGGTAGGAATGATTTAGTTTCATGGTTCTTTGATGGAGATTTGTTCTGGGTAATGTTTAATTTGCTGGGACATAAAGAGGTTTTGTTTCCGTGTTCTGAGCTCGTGTTCTCCCCTCTGACACAGAAGGTCTCTGCCGTGGGCAGCACAGGAGGTCCTGGGTGTTGTTTCTGGAGAACCATTTCACAGTAATGTAGGAACTTGTGGCAGTTTTCTGTTCTTTCTAACCCGGTTGTGGAATTGGTGAAGAGCTTAGTGGGATTACAAAATGCTTTTTTAATTCTCTATTTCATTAGGGTGGGAAAAGACAGGTATGTTATTTTAACTTGGTGATTTTTGTGTGGTTACCTTGTAGTGGTTTGTATTTCAAAACTTTGAAGCTCTTATTTTAAGATAAGTGATCATACAGATGATTACATGAAGCAAACAGGAGGAGTATTAACTCTTTGTGGTTTCCACTATTACCTTGTCTCTCCAGAGCCTGGAAGTGGAACAGAAAGCTGTGAGCTTTAAATGTTTCTTAAAAATTCCAGGTCCTTGCCACCACCACCAGATACTGTTGCCACCTCAACACCTTCTGTGTTCATAGGGCTGGGGAGGGGGATCTCGTGTTCATTCTTTGTGAACATAATTGCTTTTGGTAGAACAACTGGGTCTAACGAAACAAGACCGTTTACTTTGTCTGTTGTCCTGTGTCCCATTCCAAGCAGTTCTCTCTGCTTGGGAGAGAGTCCTGATAGAGTTGCCTGGCTGCAGAGCTGTGTTTGCTTATCCATCCAGCTGGTAGCCATGGAACTTAAATTAAAAGCTGATTGCCTTGACATTGGTGTTCATGGGTTAATGCTTAATTGCTTAAGGGTTTGCTGAATTGGATTAGTTGTAAAGCCATCATTTAAGGATGGTGTTTAATTGTAGGGGCTGACTTTCAGCAAGGCTTAGTCTTTCTCATTGGCAGGTACATGTGATTGGGCTCTTGGGAGTCAGCTTAAAATGAGAGCTGAAAACAATGCTCTGAAAAAGAATATTATATATCAATTATATTTTGGGGTTGTGGGTCACTTGCTGAGTTTATGACTGAAATCTACTTTTCTCCAGGCCTTCAGGTTTCTCTTTATTGTGGTTGTTTTCACTATGGTTTGGTGGTGGTGTTTTCGTTTCTTTTTTTTTTTTTTTTTGTCAGTTTTTACTTGTCACACAACTTTGTACCATGGTTTATTTTTTGTAACAACTTAGATTGTAAACTCTTTGGACTAGAGCTGACTTGAATTGCCAGTGCTATATATAGAAGGGTTATTAAAGCTTGTGCTTGAGACTTTGGCCCAGCTTTTGCATGGTGCAGGGTGTAAGCAGGTTCTGTGCAGACATCTGCTGTGGGGTTCTTTTATCTGTGCCTGCCTGACTCAGGCCTGTGTTGGAGGCTGTGTCTGGCCCAGTGCTGCAGCTTCATGTCCTCTCCTGTAGCCAGGTAAAATGCTGTCCCCAGCTGGTGTGTGTTGGTTTTCCTGTAATACATGTAGGGAAAATCGTGTTTAATTAGGTTTAGGCTATCTCTGCATCCCTTGCAGAAAGGCTGCATTTTCACATGTGTAGCATATCTCAGGGCATCTCTTCTCTAAAGCCTTTGGCCAGTCCTGAGGGATACAGAGTCTGATCCAAAGATAAGAAATTAGTATGTTGAAGCTGGTACTTTTTGCTTAATGAAGCACTTTGCAGGCAGCAGGATAATGTGAGGTGCAGATAATTGTGTGCACGTGTCCCTGTCTTTGGCTACAAGTGCATGTGAACTGCTGGGGGCCAGGGAAGGAGGACCTGTGGGTATGTGGGAATAAAAACTGAGGGAACTTGTCTCTTCTCTGTAGTCTGAGCATATCATACCTGGATACTGCAGCAGTAGCACCTGAGTATTGATCTAACTTCTGGAGGAAGTGTTAGGGGCCATGCAGGGGTGAGGTCTGTGCTGCTGTGGGAACACTGCCGCTAGCCTGGAGAAGAGAAGGCTGAGAGGGGATCTGATCAATGCTTGTAAATGTCTGAAGGGTGGGGGTCTCTTCAGTGGTGCTTAGTGACAGGGCAAGGGGCAAGGGGCACAAGCTGGAGCCCAGGAAGTTCCACCTCAACACAAGGGAAAAATTCTCTGCTGTCAGGGTGATGGAGCCTGGCCTGGGCTGCCCAAAGAGGTTGTGGAGTCTCCTTCTCTGGAGACTTCCAGAATCTGTCTGTACTCATTCCTGTGTAACCTGCTTTGGGTGAACCTGCTTTAGCAGTGGGTTGGATGAGATGATCTCCAGAAGTCCCTTCCAACCCCACCACTCTGGTTTATCTGCCTGTGCTTTGTGCCCTGTGTTAAATGTGTCCATGTGGGCAGCGGATCCTCCTGCTCTGCCCCAGCACCTTCCCCTGCAAGGCCCAGCCAGCCTCTGCTCCCTGGGGCAGTTCCAGTCTCTAGTGCTGGCAGTGCCCATCTGCACCTCCGCAGACTAAGCTGGTTTTCCTCTGCTTCCTGGGGCTGTCACAACAAGCAGCCAGGAGTGAACAGGCTGGTGCTCAGGAGCAGGGTGTGCTTGGCAGGGGTGGGTAAAGTGCGACCTGTTTGGGGGGGCAGAGTCACATCCCCCCCGAACTGACCAAGACCCAGCCCATATGCCAGGTCTCCTGACTATCTGGTGGGATATCCTTCCCAGGCCTCAAAGAACATTGCAAGGCTGAAAAATCACAATTTTCTTTAAGAAACAGAGTGTGACTGTCAGATTGAGAATTCCCATTTTCTCTTATTTTCTCCCTTCTTTCTCAGCCACTTTCCTCAGAACCAAGGGGTGGTTTATTCCAACCTCTGATAGCCCCTTTTGTCTTTTTAAAATTTATGTTCCCATAAGGGACTTTCTTTAAAAAGAATTGTTGCTTTCTGAGACACTGTTTATTCTTCTCACTGTCTATAAATCGAGGAATTCTTCACATTAATTGCTGTTGAGGATTTCACTTTGCTCTAAAATATTAATTAGACTTCTTTCTCTAATGCCTTCTGGCTTCTCTGCCAAATAGTCTTGCAATAGGAATTTCAATGTTGTATTTCAGTGTAGACTAAAATATTAATATAACATCAGTTTTTTTTATACTGCCACCTGTTAATTAACATTCAGAAGATTGTGGGATATGCTTATAAAGATATACTTAAGCAGCATATGCTTTGAATCTTTTATTTTAGCCTCTAGACTGATGCTAAGTGAGATTTTAAACAGGAAAGTTTAAAATGATTGGACTGGATGATCTTAAAGATCTTTTCCAACCTAAAATATTCTATAATTCTAAAATACTCTTTTGGGAGTAGCTTGTTGCATAGTAACCTCCACTTCAGAAGGATAGTTCCTTTGGGCCTTATATATTCTATATGTACACATGGATGATTTCAAATTGCAGTGTCACAAGCAGCATCATTGCTTGTTGCTCTCTACAACTACCTCAAAGGAGGTTGCAGTGAGGCTGGTGTTGGTCTCTTCTCCCAAGTAACTAATGACAGGACAAGAGGTGATGGCCTCAAGTTGCGCCAGGGGAGGGCTGGATTGGACATTAGGAAGAAGTTCTTTTCTGACAGAGTGGTCAGGCACTGGACCAGGCTGCCCAGGGAGGTGGTGGAGTCCCCATCCCTGGAGGGGTTCAACAAATGAGTAGATGTGGTGCTTTGGGACATGGTCTGGGGGGCAGGGAGATGTTGGACAAAGGTTGAACTTGATGATCCTGGAGGTCCTTTCCAACCTAAATGATTCTATGATTGAATCTATGCCACTTACTATGTACACGAGCTTATACTGGTTTGGCTTGCTCCCCAAGTGACTCAGAAACCATCATCTTGGGAGTTCAGGCTGAAGCTGAAGTGAGGCTGTGCTCTGTTGGTATCAGAAGCCTTAGTCAGAGGTAGTTGCTGCTGCCTCAGTGTGTGGCTCCCCCGTGTTCCTCACCCAGCTCCCTGGAGCTGTTAGAGTTGCTCAGATGACTCGTTTCTCCAGTGCTGTCTTTAGGGACATACTCAGTGAAGTTGCATCGTGCACCAATGAGTTTTCTTCCATTAACCTGTTGGTGCTTCTTGGGACTGTGCCTGAGGCACAGTTCTTGGGGATGCTGAGCAGTGGTGGTCCCAGGGAGGGTCTGGGGGCAGCACCTTTTGCACTCTGCTGTATTAGGGTGTTAGAATGACCCCAGCTGGGCTTGGAACCACAACTGCTGCTCCCTGCAGGGAGGAGTCCCTGCTCTCTGGGATTCCCTTGGAATTTGCTTTGTACATATCTTAAAATGGAGCTTTTCTTTGTCTGTTTCTTTATAGATTCTTGGATTTAATAATTTGGAGGACAAGCAGGCCCTTGGTTTCCTGAGCAGGTTTGAAAAATGACAAATTAATCATTAAAAGAAGGGAAATGTTTCTCTGTTCAACAGAAGAACTTAGCGAATCTTGAACCTCTTCGTATATCCACCCTGTCCTCTGGGCTGGCAGCAGGGAGTGACAAAATGTCAAACCTGATAGATTGTTGGAGCTGGGTTTTGGTGGTTAAACAATACTGGAACTGTTGTAGGCTCGCAGGGAACACTGGTCTCTGTGTGGACTTTATCCTGGAGAAAGTTTCAGTTGTTGCAGAGCAGGGGATGCTCGAATGCAGCCCCCGTGGCCGTGGCACAGCTGCCCCTGCACCAGCCCTGCAGGAGAGCTTGGAAACCATTTATTTTTCAAATTCCAAATGAAATGTTGGTTTCAAAGTCCCTTTTGACTGTATAATCAAAAAAAAAAAAAAAAAAAAAAAAAAAAAAAAAAAAAAGGAGAAATTGAAGCTGGTGTTTGTATAGAGAGTGATTTGTGCTCTGGGAGCTCAGAACACAGGTTTCTTCCAGTCAGGGGCTGATAGTTGCACAATTCATACCTCGTGTCTTGGATTGGAAGGCTTATCACTTGTTGCACGTGGTGATGTGTTTTGTTATCAGCTTAGTCAAATCTAGTCTGTTGTGCATCTTATGCAGAGGACTCCTGGGTAAGAGGAGTGAGATCTTCTTTTATGCAGAAGACAAGCGAGAGGGAGTTGATGCAGACATTTAATAAAAATGATGCAGATATTTAATAAAAATAAAGCCCCAAACTTCAGCTTTCTTTTTGACAACCATTTTGTTCTTTCTGTTTCTGCTGTTATTTATAGTTCTTGCATCTTCTTACTGGCTTCTCTGACTTGAAGTCAGATCACAGCTAGATTCTGCAATGGAAATAACTAAATCAAGAGTATCCTTCTGAGGGAACTAAGAAATTCCTGAAAACAATTGAAGTGTGTTATGTAGCTTGCTGCTGGGGCTGCATGTGTGGAAAGCAACGCCTACAAAACATGCATAGAGAAAGCAGTTGGAATTCAGACCACCAGTAAGTGACTACTTGTGTATAGCAAAGTAACACACTTAAAGAACTTGCATCATTGGTTTTATCAGCCTGTGCCCACCCTCAGAGACACCTTCAGTCTGCAGCGAGCTTTGTCTGAGAGTCAGAGGGGTGCTGATACCACCTCTGAGCTCTTCCCTGGCAGAAAACCAATTTATAGATTTTCAAAATGTGTCTTTTTTAGAGCTAATACACAGCACGCTTCATACAGTTTTAGCATTTCAGCATGTTCACCTTTTGCTGTGTTAAATGCCATTTGTATCAAGTTTCCAAACAACATGTTCCACCACATAGAATGAAGCCTTTTCATGGAGCAGAATGTAGCTCCAGCCCAGCTCATGAAAGGCTTTACTTTGTCTGGGTGAAGTAAGATGATAGTTGTTGGAATGAGTCCTGTCCCTCCGTCAGTGTTTTCCAGAGCACTCAAAACCCAAGTAACTTGGTAAGATATTGTTATGAGGCCTAAGCTTGGGGTTTTTTTATGTCTGGATGCCACTCTTCATAATACAAGCTGAGGCTTTTGTTGCTCTGCCTGGAGTAACAGATGCCAGCTTGAAATTAGATACGTGATACGTGTAGTAGTTCCTAAAAATTCCTCTAAAAGCACAAATGTGAAGAAAAGGATATAAACTATAGTTGTCTCCTGTCTACTTGACTGATCAGCTTTAATCTGTGATCATGGAGGAAACGGTCTAAAAATATTTATCAAACCTTCGGAACTTTCAAATAAAAAAGGAATTTTTACAACATTCACAAAAGATTTGAAATCTGTAATCCTGGGTGTTTCTCTAAACAGCAATTTGATTGTGTGGTGCCTCCCTCAGACCTTATTCTTGGCTCAAGTGCCAAGAGTGTATGTCGTTTTGGGTTTTTTTTCTGTGACAAGGCCACATTTGTCAGTGACACTTTGTTTAAAGTTAGAATTGCTCCATAAAGTAAAAACAAATTTTTTTGAGCAATATTTTATCCTGCATGTCACCATAATTTTCACTGTGAAGTGGTAAAGAGTTCAAACAACCAACCCCAACAACAAAAAAAAAGCTGAAAAACCAGCTGGACTCGCATTGTCTTTTGTTCGTGTGGAACATAAAATTGGCCTCAGAATCATCTTGTCTTGTCATTTTTTTTGTATCCATGTGTTCTGTCCTGGTGTCACATTGTTAGGATGCTCTGCAAAGGTGCAAGGAGGTCATTCACCATAAGCTGGTCTTCCCAGAAGGGCCTGTGAACTGGGAGAGTTCTCTGAAAGTCTTGGATTCCAGTATGAATCCAGTGCTGCTTTGAACAAATGAAATATTAACTTGATTCCACTCCCTGTTGAGGTATTAGCTGTATTTTACATCCAGAAAACTGAGGCACAGAGAACTGAAGAGGCCCAGAGCATCCGTAACAGAGCTAGAAACTGAAACAAAAAATCAGTCATCCTATATTATTTATCCCATTATTAATCTGAAAATAATTAACTGATTGAATTTGTTGAACTTTAGCTTGGTTGGGGTTTTTTTTAAAAAGGAATAACTGGTCTGTGATTTTGTGTGTGTAATCAAAAATGGAGCAGTTTCTGCTGAACTGTTGAACTGAGGAAAGTAGAACTTGAAATGGAAGAAAGTTCATGTTGATGTTATCAGGTTAGTGGTGGAAAAGATTGTGTCTTAGGGAGCTTCTGAGCAGCAGTGGTCACGTCCGCTTCTGCTGAAGTGCCACAGAAGTTATTTGCTTGGGATCTGAGAGCAGAAGTGAAGATGTTTTGAGGTTTATTTCAAAAATAAGTGTTCTTTGTTGTTAAGAGCTGTGTGAAAGCACAAGACAGCATGGTATCTGCTCCTGACTTCCATGATAGTTCCTATTTTTCCTTCTTAATGCCCCAACACCAGGATTTAGTTTAACACGAAAATCTTGTCAGTCATTTTGCAAAGCAAACAGACCCAGAATGGAAAGAAGGGCTCCTCCCAGCTGCAGAGAAGCAAAATGAAAATGTGATGATGCCTGTGGACTAAGAAGGCTGAGAAAAAACCTCAACAAACCCAAGGCAAATTTTAAAAACCCAAATGAAATAGATTTGTTGGTTTATAAAGCCCCATGATTTCTGGAGCACTGACTCATGATGTCTGAATGCTCGGGCTGGCCAAGCCCTGTGGACTGAAACATGACCCTGAGCTGCCTGTGGGTTGGGGCCATATATGGGAAATTTCCTCTTTGTGACAAAAGTGGGCACCCAGGCAGTGCAGGTCCCTAAAGGCTGTTGGGAGCTTTCATTACCTACTAACCTCTCAGTCTTTTTTTTTAAATATAATTTATACAGATAGAATCCAACAATGATTTCATGCTCAGCAATCCAGACTTTCTCCTTTGATCAGCACAAATTGCAGCAGCTTTAGGTGAGTGGTGTCTTCTCCCTTTCTACACCTACCTTAGAGGAGGTTGTAGAGAGGTGGGTGCTGATCTCTTTTCCCAAGGAACAAGCCTCAAGTTGCACCAGGGGAAGTTTAGGTTGGACATTAGGAAAAATCTTTTCACTGAAAGGGTTGTCAAGGGCTGGCCCAGGCTGCCCAGGGCAGTGGTTGAATCACCACCCCTGGAGGGGTTTAAAAGCTGTGGAGATGTGGTGCTGAGGGACATGGTTTAGCAGCAGGCTTGGTAGAGTAGGGTTGTGGTTGGACTGGATGATCTGGGAGCTCTATTCCAACCTAGGTTGTTCTATGATTTGAATGATGCCCTGTTGTGCTTCTCTTGGCAGTTCTCCGGGTGCTTAAAGGCTTGATACAGAATTTGAATGTTTTGCCATAATACATGTATAGAGATGTGACAATAAAGGAAATTTACCTTTTTTAGGGAGGGGGGGACTCATGGCTTTAGTTCCAAGAGACAAGTGTTTACTGGTGTGGCTTGTAAGGTGGGTAAGCTCCTGTGTGAGCCCTTGGAGGATCTCCTGGGTTGTTCCCCTTCAGCTCAGCCACCAGAGACACGGGACAAGATGGCTGCTGGGTTTGGTCAAGTTTCAGTTTGAATAGAGCCCAAATTTCAGTCTGCATCATTTTGGGGTTACTAGTCCTTGGTGTTCTGCAGAGGTTGAGGCTGGAAGAGGAGCATGGCAGTTGAACAAGGGCAGTGGTAAAGGAACTGATTCAGAATCTTTCAGCCCTGAAAACAAGGACTGTGTAGATGGTTGGAAATGGACTTTCACAACATCTGTCCCATGGATGTTACAAGGAGTTCCTGCTGGCAGACACGAGGTGGTAAGGCTGGAACTTCCCCTTCATTTTCATTCTCTAATCCAGGGCTACCTGTGAACAATTTTGAATTTCAAACCCTTCAGTGCTGAGTGGAGATGGACATAAAAATGGTAATTATTGGTTAATATTTGTGGAAATGCTTTGAGAGTGCAACTTTTGAATTCTCTCTCAAACTTTCACCTGTGCTAACTTATTTCAAATGAGGGTAAGGTATTTTTCCTTGTCCACAAGTCAGGTGATTAAGCCATAAATAAACTGACTTTTTATTCTGGTGTCTTTTGTTGAATTAGTATCAAAAATAGGATTCAGGTGTTTTGCTTTTCAGTGCTGTGTTCAATATCCTGGACCTTTCTTTAGCTGCTGACAAGCTCCAAAGTATTTCTGCAGTCTGGGAGCACTGAGCTTTCCACCCTGTTTCATCTGTGACATGTGTGCTGGTCTCTGTCCCTGTCCACCCAAGGAGATGATCTGCAGTTGTGTTTTATTCTATTTCAGCACCCAGTTTGGATTTGAATTCAGATTAATTTGAACTAGGCATAGCTGTGAAATGAGTCTGTACTCGTTATGATGTGCCTCAATTATATACATTCAGATCTTTTTCAGTCTAGCCAAATAAAAATGATCTTTGTTCAGGCCATAGTTAAATAGATTAGAGGCTGCCTACCAGTCTGTGTAGATCTTTGTTGTGTGCAATTTCCCTGCACATGGATGAATTCCATGGGGTTTAGGTTCATTTTCTACTAACAGCTCCCAAAATAAGGGGAGGGGAAGAGTAGGCTTTGTGTGTGAGGAGTTTTGAGGCTATCCTTTGATTTCTGGGGAGAAAAAAAAAAAAGGGAAAAATATTTAAAAGTTCACTGTTTAAAAATAAACATGAAGCTTGGCATGAGAAGTGATTTATGGGTTTTCCAAGTGGTGTTGTAGCATATCAGCAAACACTCAATTCTGGGTGTCAGACAGAGACAGCATCAAGCCTTTGGAGTCCCAGTTTCAGACAAGCTCAATGTCTTTCTGACTGGTGCTGACTGGACCACCTCTAACCCCAGCTCAGTTGCTGGGTGGGGAAACCTGCAAGGCTTGAGATTCTCCTTCTAACTGTCTCTGTTTTGGGGACAGCTGCTTTAGAGTCCTTCATCTCCCTGAATCCTCGTGCAGCATCTGGAGCAGCAAGTTCTGTGCACAGCACTCCAGTCTGGTGAGATTCCTCCTGTGTTCTGTGTCCCACCCCTGCCTCTGGAGACTGGGGGTAAGGGGTTTTCCCAGTTTGAGGGGCTGTCGGGGATAATACTTCTTTCTCTTCTGTTCAACTGCCCCCATATGCTTGTGCTTCATTCCAAAGATGAGCTACTGATGAATGTGTGATTTATCCAGTTGGAGAAGAACCTGCTGTCACAATGAAACGAGATGTGCAGCTGTCACCATAGGCCTCTTGGGCCGAGGACTGCAACAGAAATGGCTTGATCTCTTTTTATCTGGAGTGGGAACTCCAGTGATATGATGAAAATACAACTTGACATCCTTTCTCCCGCCCTTTTATTCCCCATTCACCCCGTTTAGAGGAGTTTATTTAAAGCCATCCAACAGTGGTGTCCTTCCTCCATGGTGAAAGCTAAGGAGATTCAAAGCCATTCCCCTGATGTCCCTGGTTAAATTGTGGAACTGCTTCTGCTTGTTTGTAATACCTGAGTGCTGAAGTCATTGGGTTCATGGCAGCAGAGCAGAAGCTTGGTTTAAGCAATTTTCTATTCTGGGCAATGTAAAATTAGCAGAACAAGTGAGGTATTTGTAGGGTTATGAGGGGGAAGAGGCCCTGAAAAGCTTGTGTCATGCCTTTGGGGACCATTTCTGGCTTTCAAGTGGGTACAGATCCAGCTGTTGCCATGTGGCTGTCATGGAAGAGCGGTCTAGGTGGGTTTGGAGATGGTCTGGAGGGTATGGAACGATGACCTCCCTTGAATAGAGCTGCTGTAGGAAGCTACACAGTTATTTAAGTTTCCAGGTTTTCATTTAGCAATGTATTGCTCCATATTAATTATAATCGTGGTAGCACCCACTGCTTGAAAAATGCAACAGGCTGAAAATGCATCCAGGGGAGACTTGTGATGATGGGAATGAATGGAGAAAAAAGCTCAGAGCACAAGGCAGCATTGACCTTTTTCCCGATCATGAAAAGGCCTGATTGAAATGGTGTGTGATAGTCTAGGACTCCTGGGGTGCTCCTTGCTGAAGTTTTGGCAGAGAGCTCCTGCTTCCAAAGCAGCTGCTGTTGTGTGGAGACCAAGGGCAGAGACATGAGCACCACACACCATGCTCAGGGAGACCAGTAATGAAACGGGATCTTCCAGAGTCTTGCTTCTCAAGAGGTTGACTTCTTCTCCTTCTGACTTGGCTCATGCTAGAGGTTGCAGCTGGCTTCATTTTCTCTTGCTGATCAATACCATACTAGTGGGTTTTTCACTTGTTTTCCAGGAGAGCAGAAGGGAGATAGACTATCTCAGGGCACAGCACACTGGGGAGAGGTGTGGGACTAAGGAATTGAGATAGACTGGGTAAGATAAATAATTTTCTAAAACTAGTCATGTGATTTCATTAATCTCTTTGTTTTGCTTTGTGTTAACTTGCTGGAAGATTGTCACTGACTAGCACAGGAAAAAGGCTGTTGTTGAATTGATCTTGGCAGATGTCTAGAGACCTAATTACAGTTAATAGCAAGAAGAACTTTTTATGTAAATATTTTTCAAGATATAAAATGCAATTTTGGGTCAAAATAAACAGTTTATATTGAAATAATGCACCCCCCAGGTACCCAGTTCCTTTTCAAACAAAACAGGATTTCCAAGCTTCTCTTGTTAGAATTGGGACAAATAATTAGATTTCAGTTGTGCTACAGGGGAGGGAGGAAAGTGGGTGAGTGTTGAGTTTGCAGCTGGGGTGCAGGGCTGGGAATCTAGTGTGAAGGTCTGGGTCTGCCTTTGGAGTTTGCTTCTGTGCAGTGCTGTCCACATCCCCCAGCTTCTGAAAGCATTTTCTCAGTAACTGCAGCTCTCCAGTTAGAAGAGGTGCTTGGAGCTTGGATCCTTTAGGTCCTTGTAACACTATGGGGTGGATTTGCTGATGGGCAAAGCTGCTTTCCTTAAAGATCTACCTGTAAATCTACCAAACAGAATATCAGCAAGTGTTGCTGAGAGCAAGCTGGCAAATTCCTTGTAACATAGTGTGCTGATAAACACTGGAAAGGCTACAGAATGTTCTAGAATATATTCTGTAATTTTTTGTGTGTGTTTGAGAACTCTAATTCTTCATTTTCCTTTCTTCTAAACAAGTTTTCTAAGGGCTTACTTGCAAATGATTTACTCCAATGTAAACCAAGCTATGGTGTTATAAAAGGACCTCTATTTGCATGATGGTTTCCTCTGTACCATGTAAGTAGGAAGTTGCTTTGATGCTCCTCTGGGCACCAGCAGCAGTTGGAGGCAAGGTTGTGTGTGGCTGTCTCTGTTGAGCTGCTGTGGCCCTGTCCCAGCCTTTCCCTGTGCTACTTTCACCTGCCCTGATGGACTCTGCTGATTAGTTCTGCTCGGTGGCAAATGGAGGCAGCTCCCTTGATTAAGATGCTGGTGAGTAGCCAATGCCTCTTCCTCTGGGCTCGTGTCCTGAGCAGCAGCACACCTCGTAAATTTTAAATTTTGTTAACAATACCCCAGATTTTAGGTCCCTTAAATTTATTGCATGGACTCCAATCCTGAAGGTGCCCATAGACGTCATTCTTTACAGAACCTCAGCCATAAATCTTGCTTTTAGAAATCCAAAGGCTGTGGCCCCATGTGCAGATCACACTAGATGGGCAAAGGTGTCCTGACAAAGATACGAGGTAGGATAAGAGCCCGATTTCAGAGGTAACAAAAAAGGAGCTGGGTGAAGAAAGGAAGTGGTGGAATTTTGGACATGGACAACATCATTAAGATAACAAACTGTTCCAAATAACTGTGCAACATTTAATGTTTTCTGGCCCCAATCCAGTTACGCTCTTGACCTTACCCAGGTTTAGCAGAATGAGAGATGATAAAGGCAGATTAGTTTGGAGGAATGTGGGACCTCTCCATTGAACACCTCATAAGCACACACGCTGTTCAGTCCAGTGTGGATCTGGACACGTTGGAATGTGCTGCATCTCCTGCCTTCTGAGACACCTGGTGCCCACGCGTGGAGGGTTCTGAAGGCACCTCCAAGGTGGAGAAGCACAGAGGCAGCTGTGTCATGCTGTATGAAAGGGTCTGAATAGGGATCACCAGAAGGTGATTAGAGGGCTGGAGCACTTCTCCTATGGAGACAGGCTGAGAGAATTGAGCCTGTTCAGCCTGCAGAAGAGAAGGCTCCAGGGAGACCTCATTGCAGCCTTCCAATATCCTAAAGGGGCCTATAGGAAGGCAGGAAAAGAACTATTCACAAGGGTTTGTAGTGACAGGATGAGGGGTAATGGCTTTAAGCTAGAAAAGGGTAAATTTAGGCTGGATATTAGGAAAAAGTTCTTTAATATGAGAGTGATAGATCACAGGAACAGGCTGCCCAGAGAGGTGGTGGAGGCCCCATCCCTGGAGACATTCAAGGTCAGGCTTTATGGGGCTCTGAGCAACCTGCTCTAGTTAGAGATGTCCCTGCTTCTTGTAGGGGGGTTGGACCAGATGACCTTTGGAGGTCCCTTCCAACCCAAACCATTCTGTGATTCTATAAGGCACAGGCTGAACTACCAGCTGTGAATTGTCTACATCTGACGGGAAAGGTCTGGGCATGCAGGGGTGTGGAATGCCACCATCAGCCTGCTCTGGCCATCGGAAGCAGCCAGTGGACATGAGTGTGCCAACATGGTTCAAGTGAAACCGCTCACCCTGCTGTGCCCCACAGCACAGACACCCTGGGGCACAGGAGCCTGACCAAGACACCACAGACAACCCTGGACACGTGGTTCTGACTGCTCGGTCAGACTGACCCAACTGCTCTGGCCTCTGCCTCCTCAGCTGGCCAGTTTCTCACCTGAAACATCAACATTGCTGATCAGATGGTGAACCTCATGTATTTGTCTTTGTGAAGATTATTGGTAATGCATGTTTAGATGATTAGGATGTGAAAAGTCTCCAGGCACTTTGAAAGCACAGAACAACATGGAAAAATGTCTCCTTCTTCCAAAGCAAAGTTCCCATCTCTCCTCCCCTGGGCACTCATGTTGCAGTGCTGGTATTTGTCTGTTTTTTCAAGATATGCTGCTGTCACCTTGGGCACACATGAACTAGTCCCTTTGCTTATCAACACATCTTTTTTTTTCTATCCCTAGGTGAAAATCTGACGTGGTCAATCCAGTTGTTGTATATGGCAGGTTAGATTTATGTGCATTGTGACTGGAGCCCACTCCTCATTTCCTCATGTTTTGCACTGGTTAATTCAGCCCCTCTGCAAGTCCTGGGCTCAGACTGGCAACCTCCTCCTTCCCTCCCACCCTGCCAAGGGCTCTTCTCCTGACTTCTCCACCTGGCTCAACATATGGCTGCTCCCATTTATCATAATTCAAGTCTCTGTGCCTATAACACAGGCTGATAAAAATAATACTTTGTGCATAAATGTCTTTGGAGCAGATTATTTGATAGCTCTGCTACCAAGTAAATACTAATTTTTGACCAGGCAGGCTGTGAATTCAGTTTGTAAGTGGTAGGTTATTAGTGACATTAATTTTAGCAAGGCATTTTTTAGCAATGTGGGTTTGCTAAAAAAAAAAATTTAAAAAAATTGTAATAATGAGCAGCTGTACAATGCTATTAATGAGGAACCAAGATGGTTACTCATTAAATACTTAAATCATTGCAAAGCATCTTTCAGGAAAGTGGGATCTGATGAATTTTGCAGGGGATACAGCATGGAGTAACAGTTCAAAAATAATTTAAAATGTACTTTTTTAGCAAGACATGGCTATTTTAAAGCCACACTGCCCTGTTCTGGCTTTCTGACTAGATTTCAATGATCTTCAAGCTACTGGAACTGGCAGCAACTACTGCTTTTGTGAGCAGTGTTAGTCCCAGTCTTGGCGTGTTGCCTTGAAAGTTGTGTTGGAACAGGCTGCCCAGAGAGGTTGTGGAGTCTCTTTCTCTGGAGACTTTCAGAACCTGTCTGCACATGATCCTGTGTGACTTTCCCTGGGTGACCTTCTGGAAAAGGGGGTTGGACAAGATGATCTCCAGATGTCCCTTCCAGTCATCCCCCCCCCATGCTGGGATTCTGTGTCTTAGCAATGCATGTGGTGTTGCTGTTGTGGAGACCACACAGTGGAGAAGATGGTGGATACGTGTTGTTTTATAGCATCTATACGTGAAGCACAAAGACCTTACTGGATGCTGCAGCTTGACAGCTCCCTGGTGTATAGCAAAGACTGAGACACTCTAATGTCATGGAAACTGCTGAGAAACAGGAGAAGACATTTTGGGACCATATCAGGGTTCTGAGAGGTAGTCAAGGAGGATGGCCTCTTGGTAAATGAGGAGGGATGATCAGGGAGATGATAGAAATAAGGCTTCTTGTGGTGAGCAGAATCTTCCAGTAGATGAGGAGGTGTGAGGGCAGTTGATGAACAAACGTTATTGTAGGAGAACATGCCCTAGCAAGCTCCTGGCTTGCATCTCCCTCCCTCTTTGGCACTCTTCTCCATTTGTACTCACCTCAAGGGTCATCAGCCCTGGTGTTGCAGTGGCTGAAGGCCTCTCAGGAGGAGGAGGAGTACTTGGTGCTGTGGCTTCTTGTGTGGGAGCAAAATCAGCTGCCTGTGGGAGCTCAGTTCCTTTTGATCCCTTAAGTGTCTCATTGGTAGTACTGCATTCCAGCCCCCAAGCTCCAAAGCAGTCATTACACAGCTGAAAGCTCAATGGTTCTGAGAGACGCCCCTTTCACTTGTTCTGGTCCCTTATTGTTTGCACTATTAGGAAAATAAAAGGGAAATTTTATATTCAGGCATAAAACTAAGTTTTCTTGTAGAGCCAAAGCCTGTCCTTTGGTAGAAATCCAAAAGCACATATCATAAATCCTGTATGGAGACAGCGGCCTCTGATACTCCAGCCAGCAAGTTTATGGCATAAATATTGTATATATAGTGAGAATCTGAGTTTGCATGCTTTTTTACATGAGAGAAAGTCTAAAAATCCAGGCTTGCCTTATGAATACTGTCTTCAACCATGTATGGGAGCAGCATACCAGCATTTCCTTCAGAATGAAATCATACTTGCAAATTTATACAAAACTCATGGTGATGTATAGAACATGTTAATGAGCAGGTGGTGAAATTATTTTCACTCTTCTGTTTAAAATCAGTGAAGAGAGTCATGGCATTCACAGCATAGAGAGCGAGCACGGCTTTGCCCTCAGCCCATGGCAAGCAGCTCCTGTCTCCTCCAATATTCATTGCATTTCTTTGGCTCTCTTTAAAGAGACTTGAGGAAGAAGATTAGACAATTCCTAAGAACAAGCCCAACATGATGATTGCCATGCGGGTGGATGTGTTTGCAGGTCCAGGACAGACTGTTTGATTTTGCATCTCCACCCTTAGTGGAGCTCTTTTGCTCCTGCAGATGCTCCAAGCCCAGCATGCAGTTATGATTTAGGGCAGGCTCTTTTTGGCTGCCAGAAGTCACCTGTTGAGGGCCTGCCATGTTTGAGCCCTGCAATGTTTGAGCCCTGCCATGTCACTCAGCAGCACAGCTAAACTAGTTATTTTCTGTGGCTCCCACTGGCCAGCACCAGCATCATGTTCAAGAACAATGAAGGCTGCTGATACCAGTAATGCCTGTAAAGTTAGTCATGCCAGTTAGACAACATCTTTTATTCAGAAAGTTGCTTGAGAATTCCTGAAGTCTGTGTCCTCCCTTACTTTTCCAAACCAACATGTCTGTATCAGGTTACTCTAAGAATTTCCCAAGCCCTGGAGCACAACAAAGAAGCAGGGAGGTGATTGTGCCTCTGGACTCAGCACTGGTGAGACTGCACCTTGAGCACTTGGTCCAGTTTTGGGCACACAGGATAAGAAGGACATTGAGGGGCTGGAGTGGGTGCAGAGAAGGGCAACGAAGCTGGTGAGAGGTCTGAAGAATGTGTCTTGTGAGGAGCACCTGAGGGAACGGGGATTGTTCAGCTTGGAGAAGAGGAGGCTGAGAGGAGACCTCATTGCTCTCTACCTCCTCAAAGGAGGTTGTGGTGAGGCTGGTGTTGGTCTCTTCTCCCAAGTTACTAATGATAGGACAAGAGGTGACGACCTCAAGTTGCACCAGGGGAGGTTTCGATTGGACATTAGGAAGAAGTTCTTTCCTGACAGAGTGGTCAGGCACTGGACCAGGCTGCCCAGGGAGGTGGTGGAGTCCCCATCCCTGGAGGGGTTCAACAAATGAGTAGATGTGGTGCTTTGGGACATGGTCTGGGGGTCAGGGAGATGTTGGGCTTGATGATCCATCAACACTTAGATTGATGATTTCCAACCTAAATGATTCTATGATTCTAAGTAGCTCTTTCTTCTGGTAAATTTTTTGGCTTGTCATTTATTTGTCACTTTGGTGTAGTTGGGGAGCTCCTTGTGTGCAGAACAGTTGTTCATTTGCAAAGGGCTGATGGGCTTTCCCAGGGCAGTGCTTTCTAGTATGATGGTCAAACTCTGCTGAATCTGTTCCAACAACCCATCCATCAAATCCTTGCCTATGGAAATCACCAGTGTCTGGAAGGTCTTTTACAATCCAGGCACTATGTGATTCTGTGGCTACATCCCTCTGAACAGGTAACAAAATCCATAAGGGAGTAATTAGGCTGTAGTGAACATTGTGGAGATACCCAGGAAATTGTCACCCTGGAATTTCACTGTGAAATTCTGCTTGCTACTAGCAGTCTGGAAAAAAAACAAGGGGTGATAGGTACAAGTTACTCCCGGTGAGATTCTGATTGGACTCCAGAAGAAAATTTTTCACCATTAAAACAACTAGACATTGTAATAATCTCCCAAGGGAAGTGGTGGATTCCCCTACATTGGACAGTTTTAAGACTTGGCTTGACAGGGTATTGGGACAGCTCATTTAAACTGTATTTTTACATTGAAAGGTTGGACCAGACGATTCTTGAGGTCCCTTCCAACCTGGGGTCCTATGATTTCATGATTCAGTCCTCTCCCACCCACAGTGCTCAGTTCGTCAAATCTAGAACTGATCCTGTACAGAACAAATCTTGAAGCAGCTCTGAACCTCACCTGCACTCCTTGTTGTCTTGGTGGTGCAGATGTAGCTCTCGTGGTTGAGCAGGATTAAGGTTCTTCTAAAGTAACGTCTGAGCCTTTTGCCAACCTCTTCCTTTCCTGACGGTGACACAAAGCTACAACTCCAGCTGAATGCTGAGTTTTGCCTGACTTTACCCTGCTTTGTGCACTCCCTTGGGCTTTTCTTCCCAGTGTTTGAAATGTCGCAATGTTCCAGAGCGAATTAGTGGGCTGTCTTTTTTTTTAGGAAAACAAAGTTTTTGGGGCAGGCAGTAGCGTTTGTGTGCTCTGTTCTCGTGGGTGGCTTTTGGTTCACAGGGGTCCTTGAAACAGGGAGGGAACTGAGCTGTGGACATGTTTTCCTCTTCTGGGGAGGCTGTGGATACTTGTTCGACTGCACAAGTTTGCTCTTGTTTAGATTTGTGATTCCTAGGAACAAATTAAGCCTCCAAACAGCATAGTTTAAAAGAGAAATTCAGTATTTTTGCAATAGAAAGGGTGCGTTAACTTCTGAGTGGGACCAATAGCTTGAAAATTAATGTGCAGAAAGAAAGAGTCATTGTTTCTTTGATGTGTGATATCTAAAATATGTGTGTGATTGCAGTGCAGAGCTAATAAAATGAATGATAATGTTATTTATGTTCCTGGAATGCTTCTCTCTGTGTGTTTATGAGGATGTGGGTGCCAGTCTAAGGGCAGGTTACACTGCAGCCTGTGCACAGGTAGAATTATCGTGTCATCAGTCTGTAGCTGTTTCCCTTTTGCAGCGTGCTGAGGCTGCAGGGCAGGGCTCGCTGGTAATCTCAGCATTGTGGCTCTGGGGGGCCTGTGTCCAGCACGGGGACAGCGGTGGCTCTGGCGGGTGTGAATGGATTAGAGATGCCACCAAAGCTACAGCACCAAGCTGCAAACGCCGCCCTATTCACATCCAGCAACCCCAAAGACTTAACACAGCTTAGAGGAGAGAATGAACCAACAGAACAGTGTGTGAGGACATTACACCAAATAACCTTTAGGGCTCCCTCCCAGCAGCCCCTTCCCTGGGGAACGTGGGGTTGGCAGGGGCAGCCCTCACCCAGTTGAGAGAGATGAGCTGGCTGGATGGCTGGGGGGGGTTATTTCCAGGGGTTTGTAACATGGAGCAGTTGCTGGACACTGTCAGTGATGGGCATGGTTTGTAAGATATGAAAGGAGCACAGTCCAGGAAGGCCAGTGTGAAAGCAAAAGTGCTGAGGCAGCAATTTCTTCTGTTTACCAGCAAGGGTGACACGTGGTGACGCTCTAGAAACTGGATGCCCCAATGAATTTGAGTTTCTTTGTAAACTCCCAGGAGTAAGTTTATAGCAGCGTGTTTCTGGAATAACTGCTGCCTGGGTGGTCTGAGGAGACTCCAAAACTGTGCCTTTTGTTAGGCCGTTAGGTAAGTGTATATATATATATATATCATTATTTGGCTTGCAAAAAAAATAATCAAGTGATTTGTGTCTGGGAGGCAGTTGTTTTCCCAAGTAAGTTACTGGAAGCTGGTGTTTGTTTTCTCTTGCATTACTGACATTTACTCGCTCTATGATGATTTAGCCCTCTAATGCTGCAGATTTAGATGAGATGAATATGTTAAATTAGTGGCTCTGCTGTCCTTGTCTTTTATCTTCTCAGATTTGTCATTTTGAAAATTTCTTTTGAAATTTGTAGTTTGTAGCTGTAAATGTGTAGAGGAATTAATGTAAAATTGAAGAGTAGTCATCTATGATCTTGCTGCTGATTTTATTCAAATAATGTATGAGGCATAATTTGAGTTTCTCTTTGCTTTTCCTGATGTACGAAAATGAGGTCAGTGTTTTAAAGCCTCTTACAGCAAACCTGATCAGTCTTATACAGCCACCTGGGAACATAAAACTTATCTTCACTGTACTCTCTTAACTTCAAGAAATTCCAGTAATAATTTTATTTGTTCTTTCTCAGCAAAGGCTGGACTGGGCGTGAGTCTTTTGCACGTGCTTGTAAATTAGAGGAAAGATCAGAACTTACAAACACTGTCAAAAATGAACTGCTGGTGGGAAGCTGGAAGATGCATTTGGTGTTTTGTCCTCACTCTACCTGTCATCTTTGGGGTCCCTTCCAACCCAGGCTGTTGGGTAGTGGTAGGACTGGGGGGAATGGGTCAAAACTAGAGGTGGGTAGATTCAGATTAGACGTTAGGAAGAAGTTCTTCCCCATGAGGGTGGTGAGACACTGGCACAGGCTGCCCAGAGAGGTGGTGGAAGCCCCATCCCTGGACATTTTGAAGGCCAGGCTGGATGGGGCTGTGAGTAACCTGGTCTAGTGGGAGGTGTCCCTGCCCATGGCAGGGGGGTTGGAACGAGATGATCTTTAAGGTCCCTTCCAACCCTGACAATTCTATGATTCTATGATTCATTCTATGATTCTATAACATCATTTCACATGCCATTTAAGCTAGAAAAGGGTAGATTTAGGTTAGATATTAGGAAAAAGCTCTTTAATATGAGGATGGTTGATCGCTGACACAGGCTGCCCAGAGAGGTGGTGGAGGCCCCATCCCTGGAGACATTCAAGGTCAGGCTTGATGGGGCTCTGAGCAAACCTGCCCTAGTTAGAGATGTCCCTGCTTCTTGTAGGGGGGTTGGACCAGATGACCTTTGGAGGTCCCTTCCAATGCAACACATTCTTTGACTCTGTGATTCTATGATTTCTGAGGTGTATCTTTTCCACTTCCAGTCGCAATGTGGGCGAGCTGCTGTAACTGGTTCTGCCTGGATGGCTCCCCTGGAGAGATGCAGCCGCCGCCGGGAGGCAGAGCCCAGGCCTACTCCAATCCCGGGTACAGCTCCTGCCCCTCCCCCACCGCTCCGGAGCAGGGCTGCCGGGCCTGCGGGCGGCGCTTCCACGGCCCCGGGGGGAAGGTGAGTCCCGGGTGTCCTCGCTGGCAGTTTGCAGCTGCCTCCTGGTGGTTATGGAGAGAAACGGGGGCACGTCCGAGGCCCCTGAGCTGAGGACAGGCTACACGGGAAAGGCCTTTGCTTCGCTGGATGGGGCTCTGAGTAACCTGGTCTAGTGGGAGGTGTACCTGCCATGGCAGGAGGGTTGGAACTAGATGATCTTTGAGGTCCCTTCCAACCCTGACAATTCTATGATTCTGCCTTTAATCATTCTCTCGCAACCAGCAGCCATGGTTAAAGGTGACCAGAAATGTGATAGTTCATTAGATGAAGTAGTTGTCTACTAGAAGAAGTAGTTCTTTCCCAGGCACTGAAAGAAGAAAGCCAAACTGCTTGTAATCATTTAAAGGAGCATTAAATTGAACATGAGTTTAAAAATTTTTTATTTAAAAACACTAATGTGCTTTAAAAAAAATCAACTTGTGGCAAGAAGTTAATCTGTGCTTTCAGTAAAGGAAGGTCTATGGAACTCCTCCAAACTATTGTTGCTCAAACCAAAAAGCCAGGGAAGTGTATTGAGGGTGTGAGTAGAATTGCTAAAGAAAGGGAAAAATAAAACCAAATCCACTTTATCCTGTTTGAAAACTTCATTCATGACCATAGAGATGCCAAAATAATTGTTGCCACAAGACTTTTAATTAGACAGCAAACCCTGCCTGGGACATTATTGAGGTGTGGTGGTTCCAATAATGCTGCTTGAAAAATGTTTTAGTGAGGAAAGTTGTTCAGTGTCCATGCTCTGGTTTAAGAAGCACCTGATATAAAGCATGTTACTGAGCTTAATAATGTGAGAACTTAAAAATTATGGTGAATTTTGGCCACAGCCCTTTTTTATTAGATGGGGAAATTTATAAAGTGGTCTTTCTTGCACCTTTTTATTCATACTTGCTGGCATGTATCTGAGAAATGGTCACTCTTGGCAGAACTCACAGAGTAGCAGGGGTATTTATGCATTTTTGCACTGAGAAGTGTTATCGTTCCAGAACTGACTAGACGTTTGCATTTTGGTAATGTATTTTGGGGGTTGGGTATATATGGTCATATATTTGGAGTATGGTTAGAGTTTATCTGGCAGTGGGAAGGTTCTGGGCCAGCTGGAGTCACTGCCTGGGGCTCCACACAATGTTGTCTTTAACTATGTCCTTGTTAATGGGATTTTAATGGGATGTGTGTTTACAAGTACTTGGGGAAAGGATTATTCTGGATCCAGTGCTCACCATTCTGCTTAGCAGCAAATCATGGATGTAGGTGGTTCTGCTTTTGAAATTAAACCAATCCACCCAGGTAAATGTGGACCCTTTAGTAGCAGTGCTAGAACCATAACCCCATTTTTCTTAGTATCTTCTACAATATATATTCTGATATGAGCTGTCTCTAGAGCAGTGTCTTGTGTGAGAGGCATCAGTACCCCTCCAGCTCCACTCCCAGGCTGGCTGGTGGGGCTGGGTGCAGCTCTGCTGGGCCATCTGCTAGAGCAGCTGAAGATGGTTCTGCCCCCAGCAGACCTGGCTGGTTTCTCTGGAGTTGGCTGTTGGTGTAACTGGGGCAGCAGAGCAGGTGGTACACACTGTCAGTGGAAAGGAGTTTGAGGTTTATATTCTGGGTGGGAACCTTCCTTCCACCTTCCTTCTGCCACCGCAGCTGCTGAGCGGTGGTCTCTGGGGCTGACCTGAGTGAGGAGGCTGCGGGGGACAGAGCTTCCAGCAGGGCAGGGAGCTCTGGGGGTCCTGGGACTCCAGGAGAGAACTGGTGTTGGTGGTTCAGCCCCTGTTGGGACCGGGCACCCCGTGGCCGCTGCCCCCCCACCCTGGGATGGAAACAGGAGGGAGGAAAATACAAACCCCGGAGTTGAGATCAGGAGAATTTAACCCAGCGACCCAAGAGCAACAGTGGGAACAGCAACAGGAACAACAACAGTGGTAACAATGGAACAAACAGGAGACACAAAGTGACCAGACCCATCAGAGACCAGCCACACCAAACCAGTGAGACAAAGACCCATTGAGACTGGGTGGACTGGGCTCGGGGCTGACCTCAGCGTGGTATGGACATGACCTCAGCATGGTATGGAATAGTGGCTGTGGCTGTGGGTATCCCCCCAACTTCTAGTGAAAATTAACCCTATCCTGGCTGAACCAGGACAACTGGACACACAACTGGAAAACCCTGACATGTTAATTCTTTCATGCTGTTGATGTGGACTGAGAGGTGTCTGAAGTGTCACCATGCTGCCAGGCATGGAGAACTCTGCATCCTGCCCTGGGAGAGGCACAACCCTTGTACTCTAGTGTCCAGTTAATGTTTATACTGAAATACAATGGCTAAAAATTAATTCCTTCCACACTGGTGGCCAGATTGCTTTAAAAAAAGCCAAAACCAACAAATGAAAACTCTAAAAAGCAGAACAATGGTATCTTCAGTATTCGATCTTTTATCATAATTGTATTTTAATTTTCATGTAACATGACACCTATTAAAAGGATTAGGGTAGGGGACATTCGAATGGGACGTGCAAAAGTAACTGTTAGAGCATCTTTGAAAGATGTAAAATTTAATTGTGGTAGCAAAAATCTCTGTTTTCCTTCTCTTAGATGACTTTCTTTCTGCAGCAAACTGATTCAGCAAAATCTTTTCTATTTCAAACAAGCTGCCTTCTTTTCCCCCTCTGCTGACGGAAAGCTGTGGCTGGTGCTCTGGGTGAGCACCTCAGCTCGTTCCTCCCTCCCCGTTTCTGACTGCAGTGCCTTCAGCTGGCTGATGTTTTCAGGAAGATGCTCCTCTCCGCACACTGACAGGAGAAGCCCCTGGCAAGCTGCAAGATTAACACCACCCCCCCACTACCACCAACAGTAGCCATAGTGAAAGCTTGAATGTTGGCATTCCTTGGTATTTTTTTTGAGCACACAGAGAAGAGCCAAGTGTGTTAAAGCCCCATCCTGGTATCTCTGGGAGACCAGAGCCAACCCCAGGAGCAGGCTCCAGCCTGGGCAGGCTCATTGAAGCATCGTGCTCCTGTTTGACCCCCCTGGAGTCGGACACATTGGTCAGAAGCAGCCTGGCCTTTTAGTGACAGGTTTTAATTTACAGCAACATTTAAAACCCATGGTTCTGAAGAGACCAATGTCTTCAATCATTGCCCTTCCAGTCAGAGTTCAACAAATATATCCACACTGTGAAAGCTGCTTAATGCTGAGGCACAACAAACACTCCTGTGCCTGTTTAACGCTTGGTGCTTGGATACAGGCTGGGCAATTTTTTTTTCTCTGAAGATGAATCCTCATGAACTCAAAAGCCAGAGCCTGGTTTTGAGTTCTCCCACATATCATTTGATAACTAAGGCAGACTTCTGTTGTTACTGCTTCCAGAACCCCAGGTTGGATGATGTTGTGCTTGCTTATGTGACTCCTAAACAGTGAAGTACTCGAGCAGGGGTTCTGCTGGAAGGTTCCCTCTGGAGCTGCTTTGCCGTCTGTGAAGCACAGGGAAGGCTTCCCCCTGCCATGGTAAAGCAGGAGGGGTTGTTTGAGAGTTTGTTTATGTATTTTTAATTTCTTTTTTTCTTGGTTCTTCTGATAGCTCCCCTGTCAGAGAAGGGTGGTTGTGAGAAGTGTCTGTGCAGTTATTTCCCCTTGCTCTGCCTTTGTGGAGCTTGTTCCCCTGCTCTAGACACAGGCACAACCAGTAGTTCCTCTCTCTGGCCTGAAAATTTCCCGAGAAGCTGGGTTGCTTCTGCAATCATAGGGGCAAAAAAAGTCAGTCTCATACAAATGTTTTTTATAACGAGCAAGTTAAGGAAAACTTCTCAGAAATGGTGTGTGGAAATTGCCCTTCCTGTCTGGTGAATCATGCAAGTCACTTTTCCTTGGCAGCCCCTCAAGCAGCAGTTTGGAGATGAGGTTTCATGTTTGCATGACCAGAGATTCTCTCTGTGGTAGAAATCTTTGTGTCTTAAAATGCTGAGGCAGGAAATAGGGATTCTTTCCACTGACTGTCACTGTGAGTCTATTGCAGGGTGGAAATGAGAAGTCTGTGGGTTTTAACTGTTGGGGGTGTGGGGCAGGGGGCTGCCGGGCTGGAAAGGGGATCAGCAGGAGTTCTGGAGGCAAGTGGTGCCTTTACACCTTTTCAAACGTGAGAAGCACCTCCTGTCTCTGAACTGTGAAGTTAAAAATGCTCTTCAATCACTAAAAGCAATTAATGAAGCAATTCTTTTGTCTCTGAGTTTATTTGTTGTTCTTCCACCTCTGCATGTGTATTTTTCCTTGCAAAGCTCTGAAGGGTCAGGATTTCATTGGGGTGCTTCTCTTCTCCGAGACTGGGAACTGGCCTTTTGAACCAGCACTGAAACCAGTTCTTTCTTCCCTCAGGACTTTTTAAAAGGTGCGTAATGGGGCTGTTCTGCTGCTATTCCTACTGGAAAATGCAGAATTTGACTTTCCAAAGTGTTGAACAGTCAAGGTTCTGCAGAAGTCAACATGGACTGTGAGTGCTTGGAACTTCTGAGTGATGAGACCAGACCAGTATGAAATATAATCATTAAACAGAATTGAATCTGTAAAGTTTTTCAGCGTTTCCAAACTTCCAGCACTTTCTGGCTAGCCCCTCAGTGGCATGCAGTGTGCTGAGTATTTTCAAAATAAGGTGCCCATTTTTGTTGCATAAATGAATGTAGAATTCTTTGATGCCTGTCAGACACTGTGAGTTTTGGTGTTTTCTTTTCTTCTTATGGTGAAGATTCATTCAGTGATTGTGGCAAGTTGGAGGGGAAAAAAAGGAGGAGGAGTGAGGTCACTCATAGCAAGTATTAAATTTATTAAATAGAGAAATGTTTTGAAGTTGTTCCCTCCAATGCTAGAGCTTTCTTAATGCACAGAGCAGTATTTCATTGTTTCATAAAGCAATGCACAATGAGCTATAATTTACTTGGAACTCTCATAGATGTCTCCTGGTTTCATCTGGGGCTTAAACTGGACGAACAGGTCCAGAAGAAGGTGCAGAAAACTCCTGTCAGTTGAGGGAATTGTCTAAGAATATAAGTAGTGTTTTTCTAAGAACTGTGCAGAATCTAGTGACCTGCTCATGGGTCAGTCCTGTTCTTCCTCTAGGAACATGAGTAACATACTTGGCACTTTGTCAAAATCAGGTGGTTTTGCTGATGCTTTCACAGAGGCTGTCACTTTGGCTTCCAGGTGGCAGGGGAGCACCTCCTGCCCTGGTTGTGCACCTCTGGAGCAGGTTGTGGTGGCTCAGTTTGATTCTCTTCCCTTCTCTTTACCAGCACATCTGTTTGGACTGCAAGAAGAATTTTTGTACCTCCTGCTCAACCCAGCCTGAATCTGGCCCCCTCCTCTGCCACCTCTGCCAGCGCTTCCAAGCCACGGCTTTCCAGCGGGAGGAGTTGGTAAAGATGAAGGTGAAGGACCTGCGAGACTATCTGGCACTCCACGAGATCTCCACAGAGCTGTGTCGTGAAAAGGACGACCTGGTAGTTCTGATTTTAGCCCAGCAGCCTGTAATTACCCAGGAAGATCAGATAAGAACAAATCAATTTAATACGAGTACCTCTGGAGAGCAGGACTTTGTGATTTTCCCACCGACCAGCACAGCATCTTCTACCTCACCTGAAGCATCTCCCGTGTCTGCAGATCCCATCTCAAGTGCACGAGCTCAGGAACATGAGCAGGTAGGGACTCTACCCAGAACCATCTTTTGCAGACTCTTTCATCTCTATTTTTGCATTAACTACTAAGATGTTGCAGGAGGTTTTCCAAGTTACGTGCCAAAAGAACTTTACATTAAAGCTTCCTGCTTAAAGAGCAAAGAGGCTTCTGTGTGGAGCAGGTGACAGGACACTTCAGCTGCATCTTATACTGGCTCTTCTCGGGGTTGTTTTTAATTTTGAAGTGAGGAACTCACCTGCAGAATAATTAGGAAAGCAAGATGAGTTACTCTACGCTGCCCTGCTCTGTCACACTGTGGCTTTGCCTGGTAGGGCTAGGTCATGGTGGGACTCGATGAGCTTATAGGTCCTTTCCAACCAGAGCAATTCTGTGATTCTGTGACTTGCTGTCACCCTCTTTGATGTGCTGTTCCCTTTCTACACGAGTGGCCTTTTAACTTGGTGGGCAGCACTGAATGCATTGAACGTTCCCTCGCTGCTTTCTCTGGTGCTGTTCCACACCTGCCATGGCCACTGGATACTCCTGTGACTGGTTCCTGTGGTGCTCGGTGTCTGTGCTGGTGTGTGGGTGCTGACACCCTCCTGGAAGTTGTGTGCAGGTGTCAGATGAGGTGGTTATTGCTGGTCTTTAACTCGTGTGCAAGGCAGCGAACACCCTTTAGAGCAATTTTGGAACTGAATCTGATGAGGAAGATGTTTGGAGATGGGTGAGGTTTGGGGTGTCTTCTGCACTCGGATCAATAGAAGACAAGACCTGGCTCTGTTGTTAAGTCTTTAGTTCATGATGAATCCTGCAGTTCTGATGAACCTTGTCAGGGGTGTTTGAGCTTAATTATTTTTTATTGACTTTGCTCTGTTTGTCTTTCTGCCTTCTGGTGTGGGAAGTTTACTCACTGTTTGACATCTGCTCCTAGTCCTATTCCAAAGTTATTAGGTGTATTTAGTTCCTGTGGGTCAGAGCTGTGAAGTGTAGGGACCTTCTGCTTCCTCAGCAGATCTATCTAGTACAAAAGAGGAGTTTTCCTGGGAGGACAATTTTTAAAAAATCATTAAACAGCCTTTTCGTTCTCTGGTTTTCTGGATCTTGCCATTCCAATGATACATGGCAGCTTCTTGTTTCTACTTGCATGACATCCTGCTGCAGTTCAGGCTCTTCCAACCTCATTGTTTTTCTTTTGCTTTGTAAATATTAACAAGTCCCCACAGAGATAAGTGGAATGGTGACATTACAATCTCCTTTGTCAGCAGGGAAACCACAGAGGGGAGTGAAAGCTACTGAGGGCCACTCAGCTACAGTTACACTGCAGCTCATTGTAGTGAGTGCTCAGAGAACTGCCCCTTCCCACCCCAGCTGTGCTGCTGCTGCTCCTTCACCGACTATCTCCTGTGTGTCCAGTCCAGAACCCACCAGGGGAGGTGCTTCTGGATGGACACTGTGGAGATGACCTGTACACTTTGATACTGCAGAAGTCAGCTAGAGAAGAAAACTTCCAGAGACTAAGTTTTAAGTTTCTGGAAGTCTCATTCCTTTATTGGCACCAGGGCAGGGGGGGATCATTTCTCCTGACCCTCCCCCCACACCCATTTTAGCCACTATTTAAAACCCTCAAATCCCTCTCATTCCCAGGGTTATTTACATAAAAGTTGGTGTTTCTTGGAACTCATTAAATATTATCATGTCCCTGCATGGTGGGTAGTGTCTCCTGGTAGTTGCTTTGAGTCAGCGGTCATTACTTCCTCCTTCTTCATCTTCCTCACCTCGGAACTCCTTGGGACTCAATGCACCTGCCACTTGTTTGTGACTTGTCTGAGCTCGCTCTGCTGCCAGCAGGACCAGTGTATTCCAGACAGGCTCATCTTCTCCAGGGTTGCCTTTTTCTTACCTCGGAATGTCTCGACAATTTGCTGCTCAGAGCAACAGTTTTCTCTGTCTGCCTGTTACCTACATACAGAGCTGGGCTGGGGAACCAAACCTAGACCTGTGGGGTTAGGGAAAGCAACAAAGCAGACCTAAATAGAGTTAAACCCCCCACCATTCTTGAGATGTGCTCCATTAAAGAAGCTGAGCCTTTTAAGTTTAACTACCTTTAAATGTTTAAATGAGCCATCAACTTTGAGCTGTGTTAGAGGAGCCTCAGCTCCTCTTGCACTGGCAGCTGATGAGCTGTCAGAGCTGTGATATCCCACCAGGTCACACTGCAAGGTGTGGATGAAGGATTGCTTATAGATACATAGGTACACACGGGTACAAATGTGGTCTCCTCCTGATCCAGCCTCACAAGACCAGCACATGGGGCTGGTCAAGTTCTCAATCAGGGTTTACACAAAGCGGGGCTTTAATGGGTCAGGTGCTGCTCTTCAGTTTCAAAACATTTTACTTGCTTAAAGTTTATTTGAAGTGCTGCACAGGAAATGCTTCCCTGGTACCTTGTGCTGCAGCTTGTCCCTCCAGCAGGCAGGGCTGGCACTACACTGAGCCATCTCGTTCCCTTTGGCCACACAGATACAGTGTTGGTGAAAGCTTTGCTTCCTCTTCTAGGCAAACGGTTATGTGCCTCCGAGCCAAGCTGATGTGACAGGAGTTGAGAATACACCAGAAGCCCCAACAGAGGAGGAGACACAGGTTTGTGTGGATCTTGATGGGATTCCTTCACAAGGAATACCCCCTTTTCCAGGCTGGATTGGCCACTGCAGAGGGATGGGTGGCTAAACAATACATTAGCCTGACCATCAGCACACCTAATCAACCCCTTTTTTTTGGCATCATCTTGGCCTACGTATATAGAAAGAACTGGTGTCACTTGGACACTGTAATAATAGAAATGATTTATTTCCATCCTAGGACTCGTGTTTCTGATAGATGGAGGAATTCAGAGTAATGAGTTACATGTGCATGAATCCCTGCTAGTGCATGTGTTGAAAGTTGATTTACATTGTAGTGCAAGGTGTTGAGAACAAGAATCATTCCATCCTTGTTCCCTTTCAGTCTACTGACTCTGAAGACAACCTGGTGCAGGGGAGGAAGGCTTCTCTGTCTGATCTAACAAGCATTGGAGATATCAATGCACTCTCCGTGCGACAGCTGAAGGAAATCCTTGCTCGCAACTTTGTCAACTACAAAGGCTGCTGTGAAAAGTGGGAGCTGCTGGAGAGGGTGACTCGTCTTTACAAAGAGAAAGACCTTCAACATCTAGGTAAGAAATTTGGCAAACATGCCCGTTTTCCAGGTTTTCCCTTTTCACGGACAGTTGCAGAAGTAAGTAGAACTTCTCTTATATTTCTGTTTTGTGCAAGTGAGAAAGAAGGGAGTGTTCTGCATGTTAAAGTAGCTGCACCCTCCCCACCCCTGCTTGTCCATGTGAGAACAGAGAGTCACAGTAGCTCTGGAGAGTGGCTGCCCTGCAGCAGCAGCAGCAGCAAAGGAGCCCCCTGCACCCTGCCCCTCGGGGCTCCCTGGTGGCTCCTGCTGCTCACCCCAGAGCAGCTGCTGCAGACAGGGGACTCCAAGTGCTGGGTGAGCTCTTACCTACTGACTCACAACTGGCAAAGTGAGCAGGAAAATGCCACAAGAAGCATCCAGGAAGCTCAGTGGACCCATGCTCAGTGAGTGGTTCCTGCTGCTGAAGGCTTCTGGTCACCTGGGGGCTGACTGTCCCCGGCACCACAGGAGTGTTCTCCTGGGCACTGCCTGCTCCTGACTGATTAGGTGCAGAGAATGTGTCTGCCTTGCCTTTCAGGTGCTAGTGTTCAATTCTAGGTGATTAAAGATGACATATGCTTGTACTTTATGGACAAAAGTATTTTAACACTTGGATTTCATAGCTTTGTTTCTCTGCATTGCCCAGAGTAGCGTTGTTTTCTTAAACACATCGCTTTAAGCTTTGGCCTCTGAGTGAGAAAAGATTTAAGAGAACCACTTTGGTTTCATATTCATCTTTCATTGTATTTTGTGCTTTCTGACAGAACTGACCCTTTTCTCTCAGTGGCTGTTCCCAGTGTGTGTCTCAGCAATATTGCTGAGGCTGCGTGACACCAAAGGAACCAGCTCGTGGGGCTGTTGAAGGTGCAGCTCTAGGAAGCCAAACACTGCAGGAATTCTAAGGCAGCCTTAAAAACTGAGACATCACTTTAGCTGCTTCCCTTTGTGAAGCATTAGCTATGCTGTAAGCTCAGTAAAAGAGGACATTTCTTGACAGTTCAACAGGCTGTCCCAGAAAGATTCAGCTTGAACCTCTCCATGGGGATCAGCAAAAAGCAGTTTGGGTTTAGTCATCTCCCTCCAAGGCTTTCAGCTACTTAATTGTACTGCTCGAGTAAGTTTATTTTCCAGCTTCTCTTATTCTCACCAAATAACTTTCTCCTTTTATGTTGCAGTTTCGGACACTGATGATCAAACTGGTAAGTGATGTTATTAATCACCAAATCATAGAATCATTCTGGTTGGAAGAGACCTTTCAGATCTAGTCCAAGCATTCCTCCAGCAGCGCAGGTTTCTTTGTTTCCTCAGGTGGTGCTGGGCTCCCCAGCAGCGAGGACAACCTCTGCAAAATCTGCATGGACTCACCCATCGACTGCGTCCTGCTGGAATGTGGCCACATGGTCACTTGCACCAAGTGTGGGAAGCGGATGAGCGAGTGCCCCATCTGCAGGCAGTATGTGGTCAGGGCTGTCCATGTCTTCAAGTCCTAAACGTGCCTCAGGAAGGACGGCGATGCCTTAAAGCCTCAGCTGCTGGTGGAGAAATGGGCAAAATGGCTGCCAAGGGTTAGGTCAGAGATTAACAGATGGACCCTTTTGGAAGGGAGGGAAGGATGGAGCCTGGGGACACCTGCTCTTACCCAAGCCATGCCTGGCTGTGCTCTTCCTGCAACAGTGCTTTACACCACAGTGCCTGGACTCCTTGGAGCTTCTTGCCAGCAGCAGACACAGAAATTATCAACCACCTACATTCTAGAAGAACTTGATCTCCATGAGTGTTGGGGATAGACCCATGCTTGCCTTTCCACCACAGAGATCAGTCAGAGGCTTTGTATTTTCCCCTGAACAATAAACACATGTGGACTGGGGTCTCAAAATGTGATGTTTGTTTTGCTGCTTAGGCTGTACACCCAGCAATTTTATTTTTAAAGACTAAAATGTGCTTGTTGATTATATATATATTTTTTAACTTAATGTTAAATTCTCATGCTTGCAGGACAGGCAGCCAGCCTCTGATTTCTACATTCAGAATAAGTATAATTTTAGCCTAGAGCAATTGTGGAAAAATGTATCATTTTCTTTGAAGTTGGACTTTGTATTATTGAATAATGTAAGGGAGGGGAGACTGTGAAGCAAATGGCCTTACTGTGTGAGGTGGCAGCTTTCTGTTTACATGTGAGAGGGAGCTTTCTAGTTTGACTGTTGTTGGTTCCTTTGGCTTCACAGGCTTCCTCACAGTACATCCCAGCAACTGATTTCACTTGATTAAGGAGCTACAAATCTAAGGCTTGAGTCTTTCAGAGGGTTTAGTGAGGAAAACATGCAGCTGCAGGGTCATGAGGACTCCACTGCTACACAATCATGTTTAAGTACAGGTGACTTTTTGTTTTGAGAGGTGAGAGGTAAAAGAAAACAAACTTTCTCTCCCTTGAAGCAGCAAGATCTTCCTTGCAGCTGCTTGTTTCCTGTCAGCTCCCCCACCCTCAGCTGTACAGCCCCAGTGCATTCAGGCTGTGTCTCAAAAGCACTTGGTCCTGTTTCTGGGGGAGGGTGGCAGGAGCTCCTGGGCCCCCATGCCAAGGGCCAGCCCCCACAGCTCCTCCCCCTTCACCAGCATGCTCAGCTGGAAGCCTCATACAGAGGCTCAGAATCTCAGTCTCAAATTGTGATGCCTTAAGTTTTCAGCCACTATGGGACTGTGCACTCAGGTCATTCATGAAGCTGAGTACCTGCTGCTGCAGGCTTTGTCCTGGCTGGCTTTCCCCTCTGGGGGGATGAGGAGGGGGTCACTTTGTGGTCCCCCTGGATGTCTGCAAGGCTGCCAGCAGAGGAACAGCATAAAAACAGTGTCCACTTAGAGCTTCTGGAGTAGTGGAAGTGCAGTTACAGAAACCATCACCAAAACCATCTACTTTTGCAGTAAATTGTGATATGCTGACAGCAAATTAAATTTGTGTGATCTTAAATGTGGAATAGTGCCTGAGTAGCAACATCTCACCAGGCAGGGAGGGGAAGGTCCCTGCTCTGCCACCTGGAATCAGTCAAGCACTAGAGCTGAAGAAATGTGTCACTCAGTCTGCAGCAGAACCACTGCTGGGCTCTGAATTCCACAGAAACAGCAGCTGCTGAGGTTTATTGAACTAAAAATTCTGTGGTTTACCTCCTTCCTTGTTCAGGTGGTTCTCTAATTTTTGACTTAAAATTTAACAGCTTCCAGCCTGAGGAGAGTACTGGTACAATTCAATGCAGCTTGTATAAAAGAAAAGTAAAACTGCAGGTAAGCAGCAACTGTATTTACTCTTCTCAAGTTTCATCAGGGACCTCTTGAGGGATACAGGAATACACAAAGTGTCCAACAGCCATCTTCAGTAAATTCACTGTGAAAATTCATGTTGTCACATTTCTCAATAAACTCAGGGCTGGGGGAAATGTAGCAGGAGGATGAGAATTCCCCTGGGGACAGATGTACTGTTACTTATCAAGGGTGGGCTTTTTCCCCACAGCAGATGAAGCAAGTTGCAGATCAATGCCTGGAAGGGCAGCACTGAGAAGAGAAACCCACCATGAGAATCTGGAAAGTGCTCTCTGAAGGGAGGACTCTTCTCCTGCCTACAGTGTTTCACTTGCAAAAATGGATTATCTACAGAATTGTTTTTAAAGGAGAATCAAAATCTGGAGGAAACTGATCCAAAGGAAGATAAGGATCCAAGCTAATAAAGTAAATGGAAATATTTACGTGCTTTATGTACACTGTACAGTTTAAATATTTTAAAGGTGAATATTCTACTTGGCACATTCTCTAAGTCTGCTTGGTACTAAGATGGTGAAATTTATGAGTTTTGGTACAGAAGTTTGGTTTATAATTTTATAATAAAGTTGAAATGTGATTTAGTTAAGCTTGTTGTCAGGCTGTTACCAACAGGCTTGGAGAAAGCAGAGACCCTGAAGCTATGGCTGAATTTCAGCCAGAAAAATCTTGGGAGACCAGGTGCTTAAATAGCCTTAGTGGGTGGGGAACATGTACAGAAGAGGTTGAAGGAAAGAAGTTAACTGAAAACACCAACTTTTTATCAGTACAATCTTGGCTTTATGAAGGTTACAAAGGGCAGAGCACACTGTACCCTTGAGACTCAGGGAATCAGTAAACTGCTCAACTCACTTCCTTTCAGAACATCCACATGTTATTGTCATCTGCAAAATAGGTTTTAGAAATAGGGGTTCACTATCTTCCTTATTTCATTAATACTCCAATACCTGCAATAGTTTGGAACAGCTTCAGATAAGGAGCTCTCTCAGCTATCCTGAAAGTTCCTTCCTCAGCTTTTACTTGTTGGAACAGGACTGGCAGAACAACCAGTAACATGTTCTGGAAAACAAACAGCCCAGGAGGATGCAGCTGCTGTAATAAAAGTCAGGACACTAAGTGAGCTTCCATTAGGAAACCTCTGGCAGAGGTTACACTGCTACTGGACACAAACCTGCACTGAAGGGCAGAAGACAAGGAAGTTGATCCAGAAAAGGGACTTCATGAAGTCTGCAGGCTTGCAGCAAAGTGATCCTGGCACCACAGCCCAGACTTTAACCCGTTTGGAGGGCTGTTTTCCTGTCCAGGCAAAGAGAAACCTGTGGAAAATAAGTCCTGACAGCAAGGGAGAAATTGCTTCAGTTTTATTTCTTTATCTATAAAAATACCCAAACTTTATAAACCCAAGGAGACTAAATCAGCACCTAGGTCAGGGCAGTGCTCTACAGCATGGGCAGAAAAATGGATTCAGCAGTGACATTTCTTTCCAGAGTAGTTTTAATTCATTCCATATGGTTGTTACGGATCTTTGCAACTACCTCTGATGGACTTGGGCATTTAATTTCTATTCATGTCTCACCATCTCTTCCACCTACCTAGCTCTCTGCTGTTCCCTTTGGGGAATTGTCTCGGGCTGCCCAGCTGCCCCACTCTGCTAGCACGGGGCCACCAGTCTCCGCTTCCGGATGCACTGCCAGATCCAGTTGGGAGACACACGCTTAGCACCAGGGTTTTCCTCAATGTCCCCTATGACATGTGTGGCCGAGGCCGTGTCAAACTCGGGCACTAGGTCCCCATCGTAGGCAATGAAGTAGCGCCGGAGCCGCTCGAAGTCCTGCACAGAGGGCGGCAGGTACAGCCTCACACCAGTGAAAATGTCCAGCAGGGGCTGTGTGAGGGAGAGGAGAAGCACAGCTTGGGATAAACATTGGATTGGAATGACACAAAATCATAGAATGGTTTGGGTTGGAAGAGACCTCCAAAGGTCATCTAGTACAATCCCCTACAAGAAGCAGGGACATCTCTAACTCAGAGCCCCATCAAGCCTGACCTTGAATGTCTCCAGGAATGGAGCCTCCACCACCTCTCTGGGCAACTTGTTCCAGAGCTCTACCACTCTCCTATTAAAGAACTTTTTTCTAACATCCAACCTAAACCTCCCCTTTTCTAGTTTAAAGCCATTACCCCTTGTCCTGTTGCTGCAAACCCTCATGAGTAGTTCTTTCCCTGCCTTCCTCTAGGCCCCTTTAGGGTATTGGAAGGTCACTATAAGGTCCCCCCGGAGCCTTCTTTCTCTTCTGCAGGCTCATCAGGTCCAACTCTCTCAGCCTGTCTCCATAGGAGAGGTGCTCCAGCCCTCTGATCATCTTTGTAGCTCTCCTCTAGACATGTTCCAACAGGTCCACATCCTTCTTGTGTTGAGGGCTCCAAAGCTGGAGCAAAGTTGAGGCCTGAGCGAGTCCATTCACAGTTCCTGAGGTTATCATTCCCCTCCCATGGCTAATAACTTTAAGTCACTCTTTGGACTGCCAATAAATGATACACGAGAGCAACGCCCACACAGCTCCCACCAAAGCCAGATGTTGCAGCTGAACAGTGCTTCCCCAGCTCATCATCACCTCATTCTGCTTCCTGATGATGCTGATGTGGCCCAGTAAACATGAACTTTATGTCTATGCCTTTACAAGCTGATAGTTAAAGGAGGAGGATGTAACCCCCCAAGGAGGGGACTTGCTGTTTACACCCAAAGAGATACTCCAGGCTTACACAGCTCAGTGATTCTTAATCCACTGCTACAATCTGCTGCACAACAGGCTACAAAGGCCAGCTCTCTCCCCTCCCAGCTCCCAGCTCTGCCACCAGCAGCACTCAGGGAGAGCACTGCTCACAACACTTTGTGGAGCAGGATGTTGTTGGTGGATGAACAGAGTACTGGCCCTTGGCATGACACCCCAGCTCTGCAGACAGGGCAGGAGAGCTGCAGCCATCTGCTGCCTTCACAAGGGGCCCTGGCACTGCTATTTCTGCCCTTACATTTCATTTTCATCTAGGATACTACTATAGGAAGATTTCCACTTTTGCAGGTGGAAGGCAGAAGTGAAGAGCCAAGTGAAGCTGCCTCAGCTCCCTCCCCCCCCAAGGTGGTTGCTGTCCAGCTGCCCATACCTGTTTTCCATTGTCCTCCATCTCAGATGCTTTGCGCTTCTCCCCTCGTTTCTTCTCTGATTTTTGAGGGGATCCAACCACTGCTTTGCTTTCTAAAAACAAAAACTTGTCTCATTTGTGCACTCTGTCCAGATACTGATTGTATGTTACAGTGGAGGGAGACTAGTGAAAAATGAACAGTCTTCCCCCCCCTCTTTCTGGAAAACCCATGGATTAGAATGTAATTAGTAAGACATTTTTCTACTGCAAATGGCTTGGGACATCTTCCTGCCCTCAGCTCCAGGATGCTGCTGTCAACACAGTGTCTTTTTGAGAGTGCTCAGAAATTTGCTTCCAGTTACTCCCCAGTGACAAAGCACTGGTGAAGCAAACTCATTTCACAGCTTTGCAGTTTACTACCTGGAAATCCCCTCCATCCAGGTGCCCTATTATATGCATGAATTTCATCCAAATAAAATTAAATGCTGGTTCATGGCCAAACATGTGCGTGATCTGCAGGAACAGGAGCAGGTTTGCTCTACAGATCAGTCTTACACAGTCTGCTAAGGACCTTGGGCTAATACTGGAACTGCAGCCCCAGAGAAGTCACTACAAAGTAGTTATGGTATAAATTCAGACTCTGCTAGGTTTGAGATACCTCTTCTAGGCAGCATATTACCTCAGAGAGCTTCTAATGTCTACACAAGTTGTCCAAGCACCAACCTGAGCAGCAGCATCAGTACTGCTCCCATCTTCTCTTAGCACATCCCAGAGGTGTGGTCAAGCTGTGAACCACATAGGCCAGACCAAGGGTCTACACAGCTTGCCCTATAACCCAAACATGCATACAAAAGCTGCCATGGGATCTTTAAGCCTCTGATAGAAGACAAAGATCCAAAACCAGCCTGTCCCAAATGTGGAGAACCCTGCTTTGAAGCTCCTCTCCCTGGAAAGCAACATCTCACCTTCTGTCTTCCGGGCTTTTGCAGGTGACTTGCTTGGGGGAGTTTTAATAGTGCTGTGTGGTGTGGAAGACCTGGAATTTCCCTCATTCTCTCCACTGCTGCCAGCCGTGGACTCATCTTCCTCCCCAGTAACAACACTGAAATCAGCCTTCTCTCTGGAAAGCTGGTACAGCTCCTGTCCCACCAGAAACAAAGCACTGCCTTTAACCACAGCCAAACCTTTGACCCTGCACATGAGCTGGGGTGCATGGTCTCCTCTTGCTTGTTCCCCCCACCCCAGAAGTGTTTGCTCATGTGGTTTCCCTTCCAGCACCAATTTTTAGCAATTTTCCTTTCAACTTTGTCCAAGCTCTCTGCTTCTACCCAGCTGCTGGACATGAAGGGAAACCATACTGGGAGGTACCAAAAGCTGTATTTATGTGATCTCCTAGAGAGCAGGACAACCCAGCTCCCATGCCTGACAAGTGAACAATTCCCAATTCCCAGCCTGTCTGAAAGTGATATTTTTACCTCTCTCTGCCTTACCTGCACAGGGAGCCAGACAGCCTGCAGGACAGCACACGGGCTGAACCACTCCTTGCCTCCCCACCACAACAGCACTTACATCTGCTGCCAGCAGTGTGAGGACAGCCCAAACACCAGTAACCAGGCTGAGAACAGAGCTCAACAGCTGACTTACTGCTGGGGAGGGCAGCAAGCCAACCAGTTGCCATCAGCGAAGGAGGCGCAGATGCTGCGTGGGGTGGGTGCAGCTCAGTGGGCCTGGCTGATGGCCATTTGGCCCCTGTGCCCTGGAACTGGGCCAGCCTACCCTTAGTCACTTCCCAGATGCCTCCCCCAGGATCAGCAATTAGTGGGAAGCCGGATGACCATAAACACTTAGGAGAATAAAGGTCACCTTTTTCAGGAAGAAAATTTCTCAGCAGGCAGGCTGTTAGAACAGATACAACCAGCTGCCAGACTTTCCTGAAAGTGCACAAGACAACAGCTCAGGAGACTTGAGAGGCCCCAGAAAAGAGCTCACTCCACATCAAAATAATCTAGCAAGCAGCCTGAGCCTGGAATAGATGGGAAATGTAACACGGCATCATAGGCAGCAGGTATCTTCACTACACACCCTGCTATCAGCATTTGTCCTTTTAATTATAGACTGTTGTCAGATCTTGCTCCCAAACATGTTGCTGACACTGTGTGAACTCACCTTGAGCTGATGGAGGTTGGTGGCTGTTGTCCAGTCCTTGTCATCCCGGATGCGGGTGCAGCGCGGGAAGCGAATGGAGATCCCATCTGCAGTGTGGGCTTCAGCCTTGGAGAACTCAGCCCCCGTGATCTCCCACACTGGGGCTTTCTAAACATAGTAGTGAGGAAGTCACATTACTCTCCTCTGGCCTCTCATGAACTAACTCATCTGTCCGAGCTCCTGTACAACGCCCCCCTCCTCATCCCAGCATACAGAAAGCTTGACCTTCCTGGTCACCTTTATTAGAAAAACATCTGTTTTTTTTCCAGCGAATCACAGATCCTCAACTAGAAAGGCAATTTCTAACTAACACCTTTTCTATCAAACATACACAGCACAAATAATACTGATAAATTTTGAAGAACAGTAGCAACTTCTGGGTCACAGTTATGCTTCAACTTTGCTTTCCATGCCTCAAATTTAAAGTAAACTCACTTCTGGGAGGGATTTTATGCACAAGAATATATTTCCCAGAAGTGCTGCAGGTATGATTTCTTCATGAAGCTCTTAGCCTCAAAAGCACCTGCAGGATTCAGAGATAAAAACTTGTGCTTCACTTCCTGTTCCAAGTATGAAGACTAATGTTCTAACAGGCAATCTGTACACTGAAATGAAGCTCAGCAGCTTGGTATGTGAGGGCTGGAAAACACAGCTCAGTGCCCAGGGCAGCACTTACCTTTGGATCTAGAACAATGAAGTCTGGGTAGTAGATTTTGTTAATTTTTAGCCACCTTGGAATTTTAGTAGGATCCTATTAAAAACACAAAAAAGAAAATGAAGGCACTTATCACATAGGAATCTATTTCTACAAAAGCAGTTGCAGAATATAACCTCAATTAGCATGTAGGTGCTACACTGTCTTTGGATGGAGGAAACCTGCTTTGGCCTGCAGGGTGAAGGGTGCCGATCTGCAGCAATTTCACCTAGAGAATCACAAAAATTACCTGTGGCACAGCTCTCACTGTCATTCCATATGCGAAACAATAATGTTGCTCCAATTGTGATTCATGTAGAACTACCTATTTTAAGATTCTATAACCTTGATGCAAATGGCCTTCAGGATATTGAGTAAATATTAGAACTCAGCTCTCTGTTTATTTGTCAAGTCTGGAAAAAGAAAATTCCTCACCTAAATAAGTCACTCACAAACCCTCTAACTCCAAGGTGTCAGGTTATCCAGCCACAAGCCCACAGGTTGACCTGGGCCTATCTAGTGACTGTCTTCACCAATAACACTATGCCAAAAACCAGCACTTGCTCTACTCTTCCTAGTAAAACTTGTGTCTGAGAAGCTGATGGTGCCAGGCTGTCCACTCAGTGTCTGAGTACAAAGCTCAGGCAGTGCCTCACCTCGAGAGCTGGCTGCACCTACACCTCAGTGGTCAGAGCAGTCTACCTGTGGTGACTTCAACAGAGCCTCCATCCACTCTGAGCAGAGCACAGTGGTTCCACACTTCACCAGCACCAAGCACAGCTCAGCAGGATGAAGGCTTTTACCAAGCCTTTTGCTGAGCATTCCTTCCATCACCTTCACACCAGAGACCCTCTCACCTTGCTGATCTTCACCATATCCAGCTCTGTTTGCAGACGTGCCAAGGTGGCATCATCATGGCCACCAGAACACTTGGTCACAGTGCACCACTTCTCACTCTTGGGATCGTAGCAGCCCATGAGGAAGATGGACATCATCCCACCTGCAGGAAGGGACAGTAGGGTGGCTCACATCTCTGGAACAAGCCACAGCTTTGCAAAAAGCAAAGTAATCAACCAAACCCCTTCTCCACCTTTGGGAGTCAAAGTGCCTTGGGCTTGTGATGGCTCCACAGCATCAGCTCTCATGTACAAAGCTGGACAGAGCTTCTACACTGTGTAAGAGCCCAGCCCAAAGCTTTGTCATGCCAACAAACCCACAGTGAACTCCAAGCCTGGCATGTGATGAGCTGCAGCAGATGGTCACTGCTACAACCAGTCTCCTTCTGGTAGGAGACCCAATGCAACAGGTGGCCTGGAAGGGGAAAAAGCTTGAGAGTTCTCTGAACTGACAGATCTCTGACTTAAGTCAACTCCAGGGACTTACCTTTACTACCTTGTCCATAGAAAGCTCCCAACACCACCAGGTCTGCTGTGTCAGCCATTGCACCCTCATTTAGGTAGTCCTTTTTCACCTTCAGCCAGTGTCGTTTTCCTGGTTCATAATTTCCCTGTGCAAAACAAGGCAAGAATCCTCAGTCAGAAAGATGAGCTGGTGGCCATCTCAAACAGCCCTTGCTTGTACCCTGCTGTACCACACACAAACAGCAGTGCTCAGGTATACGGGGAGCAACCTTGGTTGGATGTCAGCAGTGACCAGAACCCAGAGGAGCTTCAAGGATACTCAGCCTCATGTGCTTCATCCACAGACCTTTGTCTGTTGGTATTCCCCAACTCCCAGCACACACCAGTGAAGAATAAATGTGAACTTGCCTTTAGATCTTTCAACACCAGCCCTTCCAGTCCCTCGCGGATGACACGGGTGATCATATCTGCCAGATCTGAAGCTTTCTGAAAAGGAAGGGAACCATGGCTAGCTCAGGACTGTCAAAGGCCTGGGGCTTTTTATTTTGAGCAGTGGTGCACTAAAACCACAGCAACTGCAGGGAGATAAATGGGTAGTTTCATAAGATAGTTTTCCAAGGAGAATCCCATATGTGTTCTCTTTGCTGCACCTTCAATGACTGAGCTGGGACAATGACCTGTCCCCAGAAGGGTTTGTTAAACCCTCCTCACAGATGAGTCCTGAGGGTGCCCCAGATGTACACAACCAGATTTTCCTCAGCCAGCAGCACCTACATACTTCTCTATCCAACTGCCTTGGGATCTATGCACTTTTCTCCTTCCCAAAAATGCTTTCTTTGCTCCAAATGTCCAACCATTCTCCACCAAAACCAAGGTGGTAAAGAAATCAGCAGCAGTGGGGAGAAATAATGGCACATAGGCCTTGTGTATAATAATTAAAACAAAAATTGAGTGTGCTGCTGTCTCAGTGTAGGTTTTAGCACTCAGGATGTATCTGGGCTGTGTGGGACTTCAGTTTGGGAACTGGAAGCAGTTTATCTCCCTTCAATCGTACTGCAGACTTTTCCTCACAGCTCAGCACAGGCTAACTTACAACAGGCTTTAGCTCCTCCTAGCAATGCCAAAGTTACAATGGCTACAAAATCATGAAGAAACCAAAAAAGAAAGATGTGCAAGTTAAGACTATACTGAAGTGGTTGTAGCCGAGGCAAGATGGAAGCACAGGCAGGGCTTTCTTGTCAACGCCAACTCAAGAAGTCTGCCACAGACCAGACGTGGAACGGTTTTGGCAGGCAGGGAAGCTGCAGCCTTCATCCATCAGGAGAAAGGCCATGTGGTGAGGGAGTGAAGTGTGTGGGCTCCCTGTGCATGCTGCTGTAGCACTGCCCTCACCGTGACGTGCTTCATCTCCGAGAAGAGGATCCGGTTGGGGATCTCAACCATGTTATCATGGAGGAACTTGCGACGTTCACACAGAGGCCTAAACCAACGATCATTAAGGACAAGCAATTTTAGCATGAAGTACCAGTATGTGAACACTAAGAAAAGCTATTTAAATAATTAAATGATTTATCCTACAGCGTTCCAGAAAGGACAATCAATTCTTACATTACACCAGGAAGTAAGTTATAAAATAAGAATTTGATGTTAAGAGTACATTTAGTTCCAGAGGATGAGCTGGGTGCTGGAGCACGCTCAGTTCAGTGCAGTTCATCCTGCTAGTTTGGAACTGCAGAGCAAGACAGAGCCCCACAGTGGAACTCCTCAGCACAGCAAGGATCCCCCACTCTGCCCTGGTGTTACAGGGTGAAGGGCCAGTCTGAGCAGCCAATGTGACCCCTCTCTCTGCACTGTTCCAGCAAGCTCAGGCTGGGAGACTGGTCAGGCTGCTCTCACCACACCCGACACGTACCTGTCCATCAGGCTGATGTCATTGAAGTAGATGCAGTCAAACACAAACAGGCAAACGTTGGCATCTTGGAAAGCAGCTTTCTGAAAGAAAAGATCAATTAAAAGAAATCTGCAGTTGTAGCAAGCAGCAATATGGAGTTTTAGAAAAATAACAGAAACAAAAGAAATGTGTTTTTATCTCCATGATCTTATAAGAAGCTTAGGCCTCTTCTGAAAGACAAAAAAGTATTCTGAGAATTAAGATTTAGACTGTGTCAAAGCACAAACTAAGAAGATAAAACATGCTCATTTCCTAGTGATAGGGAAACAAAGCCACAGGTATTAATGACTTTGGGCAAAGTAACATCCATTACTACTGCCGCAACAGAAAACCAGCACTCCAGAGACTGCAGATTAATGGCTACTTTAGCTTAAAGCACTTAAATTTTCATTTTACTGTCCTCTTCCTCATAACCATTTCATCCAGACACAAGCACTATACAATATTCATATGGACCAAACACTCTCTGCATCATTGTGGTTTCCAGTCTGCCAAGCATTGCTCAAGCAATAACAGAACTGCAAGATTTTTAAAAGGGTTTTTAAATATTTCCCTTGAGCTGAAGTTTTCTTACTGTCCTGCTACTGATCAGGTTGATACCACACCTGTTGTATTAGAGCAGTACCTTTGCATTAATATCAGCCTTGTCAGGGATCATCCCATGGTGACAGACTGCAGACTAGTGCATTTAAGTCAGCAGAGTAACAGTCTCCAATCACATGAAAGATATTTATTTTACCTTGTGCACACCAAGAGTCCCAAAAGGAAGTGGCTTGCCAGTTTTATTGTCAATCAGAAGAACTTCTGAATCCAGGATCATACTCTGCCCACCAGGGAAAGCCTGGGGGATGAAGTCCTTAAAATGGGCTACCTTGGGAAAAAAAAAACCAAACAGAAAAGCCAAATACATCTACTGGCTGAAGAGAGAGACTCACTCCAGTGCAGAGTTTTTCTCCAGAAGCGTGTCTGAAGCATGTGCACATCTGCACTAGCTTTGCATTCTACTGTGGTACAGACAGCACACTCTACAAACAAAAAAATCAGCCTTGAATAAATATAACCAAGTCACCCAACCACCAAGCCTCTCAAAATGCATAAAGAGGACTCCAAGGCAGACACCTTAACTTCAGTTTCAAGCTCAATGTCCACCAAAACCAATTACAATTCTATTAAGTGTTGCTTCCAAATCCCAAGTATCTAGATAAATTAGAAAAGTCTACAGCAGAAGGCATCCTCCTTGCCTAGAGAAACTGTTGTGAAATTCAGTTGTTGTTTACAGAGACGCTGGCACAACAGAAGAGGCAGTTGATAGGTGCTTACTTTATGTGGGAGGACAGGCTTGAGGCTTCTGCTGAAGTAGCTGAAGTGATCCCCATTTTTGTGGACCTGCACCCGCTCGCCGTCATACTTGATCTCGGCGTACATGCCGTTGGGGCACTTCTTCATGGCATACTTGATTGACTTGCAGGCTTCAGCCTTGAGAAGGGGGAGAAAAGTTCCAAACAAACTCAGGTGATATATTTAAAAATAAAGCTACTCTTACCTAAGTTCATGAATGAACAATCAATGCCTTTGTAGATCTTTGTGTACAGTCTCTGATACCTAGTCCAGGTTTTCCTTTGTTTAATTAAGTATTTACTTAGAATCATCTGCACATACCCAGATAATTACAGCTTTTCAGTGCTTATCTCCTCCAAATACTTAAAGGTGCAAGAACTGTGTCTTTTGTAAGAGTGTGCTTAGCCCAGAAACAAATATTTAACTCTGATTTGTTCAAACAAAAAACTGAACTTATTTGAATCTCTAAACCAATGGAAAGCTTATGCTCTTTCCAGAGAAAGGACCAACTTCTGAAATGACAGCAAACAAACAAAAAAGTCACTTCTAGACTGAAAACAACTCAAGGTTTTAGCTTCTGCAGTGGCACTGAAGGTGCAAGCCCCGAATACATCAAATCCTTCCCTCCTGGCAGAAAACACTTCATAAAATGGCATGAAACAAAACTCAGCACTGCACACTCATAGCTCATAATGCACAGCCACTCCTCCACCTGCTGAGCCTGAAAGGGGAAGGTCTCTGGCAGTGCAGGAGAGCTCCATTTCCTGCTTGGCTGAAGGTCACCATGGCAGGGGAGCCAACATTACCAGCATGGGCTGGACAGGGGTCATCAGAGAGGCTTGCACACTGAGGGTTCGCTTCAGGCCTGGCACCTTCTCAGCCTCCTGCTGGTTCCTCAGCACTCGCTCCACCACATCCTGGAGGTTGCGCGATGCCTTGAACGCCTCGTAAGCGTTGGGGTCCAACGCATCCAAGCTGTCAGGAATGGAGGAGAGGAGGGAAACATGGATCAGCCTCAGGCCTGCCTGCTGCTCCTGCCTTAGCAAGCGAATGCCTGCTTCTGGTTTTATCTCATAGTGAAAAGGAAAACTTACACATGCTTTGCTCCAGCATTCATTTTCAGGTCATGCTTAATTAGCCTGATGATGCATTTCAAGTCATTGCCTGTACATCTGAAATGCAAGAGAAGATTCAGAAATAGTAGACATTTAACTGAACTTCTTTCCAGCTGAAAAAAGGAAACTGATCCAGGCCTTTGTCAACAAATGTCTTCCCGTTCTGGAGGGTTTAAATTCAAATGGGGGCACATGTTACTAGTGACATCTCAGGGGCACAAGAGAATATCCAAAAGGTGTTCTAGCATCTCTGAATGCCAGTATTAATTCTGCTTCAGTGTGGCACCTTCTAAAAATTACTTAATGAATCAAGAGGAAGTGATAACAACATCCTCAGCCTCAAATCAAGACAAACACAGCCAGACCAAGAATTTTCAACATGTCTAAATGGCTTGAAGGTTTTTCCCAACATACAAAAGAACAGCAACTTAATTAACAGCTCAGCACCATGGTGGTGGTTCTGTAAGTCACTTGTTTAGTACTGACTGAACAGTGTCTGGGAGACAAGGATGACATTCTCTGGCATGAACAAGAGCCACATGTTCCCCATTGCTGGTCAGCAGTCAAGGTGTCTTAATCAAACCAATAGCAGCTTACAGACATAAAGTTCAGTCACTGTGGCCTGTGATTTGTTTTTCACCTATTCCAGCTTGTGATGTGTAGATAAAGACTCCCAGTTTTAGAGTAACCCTTCAGAGGCTTATTCCTTTCCTTACTTGCGAGTGATGTGCTGCAGCACGCTCTGCTGGTCATCCTCCTTAGTAAGCTTTGAAAGCTGGATGAGGAACTCATCGACCTCTTGGATGGTCAGGAGACTCTTGCCTGCTGGTGGACAAGTTCTGCTCTGCTCAAAGAAGAGGCGTATGGTCTCGGAAACATCTCCCTGTCTCCAAAAACAAATGAAGGTGTTGATCAGAGCCCTGCCCAGGGAGTGAGGATGCCACTGGAGATTCAACACGGTTCCAGTAAGTAGGATAAAGCACAAGAATGACGGGAGTTCATGAAGGAATAGGAATCAAACATTAAAAAAAGCTGCCACAACACAGAATAAAGCTTCTCAGCTGTTTTCATTTGCAAAATAAAGTAAGAATGCCTGTGTCATCTCATATCTCTATTTTTCACTGCTGCAGCATCACAGACTATTTCCTCAGTAATTAGTTTCTTTAGTTTCCACTTCTAAATTTAAGGATCTGAAACAGTCTAGTGATGTCACTAGAAGGCAGTATATACCAAGGCAATAAAGAGAGATGAAAGAATTCATTTCATTCCCTAACTCACCCATTTTCTCCATCTTGCAATGAATAAGAAGTGTGTGCATAGTCAATTACCTACTCCTACGCATGGGAATTAAATGCACACTTGTGAGTACTTGCAATTTTATGAGTGTAGCTTAATTGTAGGAACCAACTACAGCTCACAGTAACTGATCTGTTAATTGAATCAGGTTTTGATACATGTTGGTACAAAAAAAGAATATAAATCAGTCACATAGGAATCTGATAGACAAAGCAGTTTAGACAAAGCAGATGCAGCCCAACTTGCCTAGAGATTTTAGTCTTGCTTTCTAAAGTTTTGCAGGTGAATTCATATCTTGCTTTCTGTTCAAATATTATTTTCTAAAGGTTCCAGATGGCAGAAAGTGCTATGAAAACTGCTAAAGCAAACAAAAAAATAAAATAAAGTCACCAACTCTAACAGTCAAGCTAACAGTGTTTCAAACAGGAGTGAAAAAGAACAAAAACATTACAGAATTTCCATAGCATAAGGGACTGAGCAGTAGAAACAAAGAGAGCTGTGGTCTGTACTCACCTGTTCCAGGTCCCGGACCATTTCTTCTTGGCTGCAGTTAAAAATCCTACTAAACAGCTTTACAATCTGCTTATCATTCAAGTTGTAAACAATTTTAATGACACCTGGTAACAGTAGCTTAATGGTCAGGTACATGTCACCATGGAAACCATCTGGAAAAAAATGCACAGACCATGAGAAATGGTCACAATTTTATTTTCCTGTAGTTTGTGCACATTACCCTCTGGTTGCCCAGAGAGGTGGTGGAGGCCCCATCCCTGGAGATATTCAAGGTCAGCCTTGATGGGGCTCTGAGCAACCTGCCCTAGCTAGAGATGTCCCTGCTTCTTGTGGGGGGTTGGACTAGATGACCTTTGGAGGTCCCTTCCAGCCCAACACATTCTATGATTACCATGACCCCAGGATAAAAATCCCACAGCCAGGGTTTCCTCCTTCCACCACACTGTTCTGTTCCACATTAAAGGAGATTTATTAGGGGATACACCCCAAATTGTCCTCCAAATCTGATCTCTGTACCAAGTTTGGCAGCACCTACAAACATTCCCCACGATCCTAGAGCAAGACATTCTTGTCTGAATTAGTGAAGAGACATCCTTTTTGAACTTTGCTTGTCACAAGAGTTGTGAGCTCTTTTATTCAAAACCCACCTTCTACAATACATGGGTGCGTACCGCTGCCTGTAATAGATTCTGTTTGTACTTAGGACATCCAGGTGTTATAGTAAGATGATTTACTGCTCCTTTCTTTTCATTACCTAAACTCTTTTGAATAACTAAATGTAGATGTTATATGATCACAACTAGATATGTCAAGTAAATTATTCACTGTAAATTATGTATGGCATTTTAATAATTTCTCTGATCTTGTCTGGAAAACTAAAATGTACAAACATTCCCCACAATCCCGGGCCAAGACATTCTTGTCCAAATTAGTTATTGAGATAAATAGTTCACTTTGCAAATGTTGCCTCCAGAGCTCCGAGATCACCGCAGCACACGGCTGGGACTGCACCGCAACATTTTATTTCACCCTTGTTTTTGCAATCATATTGTGAGGTTGATGTTGAGAGGGCTTTGCTACGCTGAGGATGCCAGGCAGGAGTCCTACCTCCTCCAGATCCCTTCTTCAGGAAGTCCTGGATGATCTGTGTTTTGACATTGTAGCTGGGCTTGTCGGCCACCATGGCACAGAGCTTGCGGAACTGGCGCAGGGAGCAGTCCCGGTGCCCCGGGTCACACCTCTCTGCAGACAGGCTGGGCTGGGGGGGTGGGGCTGCAGAGCCATCACCTGAATTCTTTGGCTTGGCTGCATCAAAGACACAAGAAGTTGCTTTTTTAACAAGTACAATATGGTGCAAATGTTGGAGTTGAAGCTAACTCTGCTTGGCAAGCTGAAAAGAACAAGCCCAGTAGGCTGGCAAAGCTTCAGAACTGAATAATGTGTGCTACACCAAAATCTGAGTTTCAATTGTAATTACCATAAAATAAAAAAAATTTCTAAACTACTTTTTCATTAGTTTTGCTCTTCACGGTCCACCAGAATTTTCTGGATCTTAATTCTACCAAACACACATGATTAAACCTGGTGAAAAGCAATCCCTGCTGGCAGCTGCTTCTCTTTTATTTCTACTTTATAGCCCTTTGCCCTTGTGGTGGGTTTACCTTGGCTGGGTGCCCGGTGCCCACCCCTAGTCCCTCTATCACTCCCCCTGCCCCCCACCAAAACCTCCGTCAGCAAGGCAAGCGGGGAGAAAGTAAGATGGAAAAGGAAAACCCGTGGGTTATGATAAGAAGCAGTTTAATAAACAGCAAAGAAAGCAAGGTCGCGCGCGCGCGAAGCAAAAGCAACAAAGCCGTTACTCTCTACTGCCCATCCACAGGCGGTGTCGGGCCTGTCCCGGGAAGCAGGGCTCCAGAACGCGTACCGGTTGCTCAGAGGACAAATGTCTTCCCAGGATCCCCCCGTCCTCCTCCCTTTATAGTTGAGCTGACGTCATATGGTATGGAATATCCTATTGGTCAGCTCGGGTCGGCTGTCCGGGTTGTATCCCCTCCCAAATCTTGCCCCCCCACACACACACCCCGTCAAAACAAGGCTGTGTGTTATCAACACCTTCTGGCTTCCAGTACTGCAGCATGAAGGCTGTATGGGGAAAATCAGCTCAGACAGACCCACTACACCCTTCACAGCAAGATGGTTTCCCAAGATCATTTTTAAACTGGGGGAAAAAGGTCTCTGTCCCCTCTCCTCTCCTCTCCTAACAGCCCAGCCCTACACATTCTCATCCCTTTGGCTGGGCACATGGCCACGTGCTCAGGGTGGTTCAGAGCTACACACCTGCGCCAGCTCAGCCGATGCTCACACTCCCTGTCCTGCTGAATAACAGTTTTCCCTTCTGTGAACTCTGCAACTGGGAATCCCTCACAAACAATTTGGGTGTTTTAGAGACTTTGAGCTCCACATGGGATATCTTCAGTCCATACCTTCCCAGTTTGATTGCAATGGCCAGTGGACAAAGGCAGTGGTGGAGTCAGCCCAGACATGGGGGATGCTGAAACTTTGTTTTCTTGGGAATTCCAGAAACTCAAACATTGGTTCTTTCAAGACTGGCAGCCTAAGAAAGCACCAATTGTTGGCTAACCAGATTTTTAAAAAGGTAATTGAAACTAAACCATCCTCCATAGATAAAAACCTACTGATCTTAGCCCCGTTAAAACACCTTTGATGCTGGCACAAGAGAAGGATTTCCCAGAATCAGTTTCTTAAGTCCTACCTGTGAAGCCAGAGAACTTCTTTGGTGATGGAGAGGTGAGAGCTAATGGATCTTTTGTAGTTAATTGTCCCGTGGCAGTGAGCTTAGCTTGGACTATCACTTTTTTCTTCGGTGTACTTGAAGCCTTGGAATTAGCTTCTGTAAAACAGCAAGGTTTAAACCAACAGTCAGAAATAGTCTTGTACATCCCCCAACATATTATGTAAGATATATTGCAACAAACAAGTCATAAAAGAACTGGGGATAGAAGAGAAAAAAGGAACATTTTCCAGATATCAGAAGTTAAAAGACTACAAAACTTACTAAATATCATGGAAAAACCAACTGAAAATGGAAAATAACTGATGCTTCCCCCTGGGATTTATCTGCCCATGTCTTCACAGGAATTAAATCACCAAGAACTTCAGTTGTGACAAACTGTGACATCAGTTGTGACAAATGAATTAAGTGCTGTTGTAGAAGTGACTACTCACTGCCTTTCCAAGGGCTGAGACACTGATTTGAGCAGCACTACCCACATGGTCACACTAACACACCAGAGAGGATTTTGTGGCTGTAGGGCAGTCAGTGCATGCCCTGAAAGAGTAAAGCAGAACAGTGACCCAGGCTCTGCCTCTTGTCTCACCTGAGATGTACTTGTTAATTACTTCTTTCTCCTCATCTTGTAGCTCTTCCCAGCCTTCCAAGTCTGTGATGTCTTCAATTTTCTTGGTGGTGGCCCGGGCCTTGTCTAGCTTCTCAAACATGCACTTCACATGGTACCACTCCTTCATGTCCCCCCCAGACTCAGTGAAAGGATTGGGGACAATCTTTCCAATGCGCACCATCCCTTTCACGATCTTCTCCTTGCACTTCTTGCAGCCTGCCGTGCCACGCTTGGCATAGTCCACACAGTACCTCTGCTCAGCCATGGCCTCTGCAGCTCCACAGGTCTGGCGAGGCCAGCTGTTCAAAAGCAGGGAGAAAGGGAAAGTCCCAGCACCACCCCCCTGCTTTCTGCCTGTCACCTGGAGGGATGCACGCTGTAACAGAAGCTGGTACCAGTAAGTGGGGCTGGCTCTGGGGAGGGCAACACAGTAAAAGGAGGGTCTTGGCAAGGAGAGCTGAGTATGGGGGGAGAAGAGTCCTGTGCCCCTGCAGAGTGCCCGGGCAGCCTGTGACAGTGCCCTGCTGCCTGTGGGCATCCAGCCTGTGCCGTGTTTGCTGTAAGCGAGAGAAGAGACACTGAGCTACCCCCGGCTGCCTGTGGGCCTGCTCCTCTACACCCAGGGTGGGACACAGGGTGTTTCAGAGAATCATAGAATCATTATGGTTTGAAAGGACCTCTAGGATGATCTACTCCAACCTTCATCCCAACATCTCCCTGACCCCCAGACCATGTCCCAAAGCACCACATGTACTCATTTTTTGAGCCCCTCCAAGGATGGGGACTCCACCACCTCCCTGGGCAGCCTGGTCCAGTGCCTGACCACTGTGTCAGGAAAGAACTTCTTCCTACTATCCAATCTAAACCTCCCCTGGTGCAACTTGAGGCCATCACCTCTTGTCCTGTCATTAGTGATTTGGGAGAAGAGAACAACACCAGCCTCGCTACAACCTCCTTTTAGGTAGTTGCAGAGAGCAATGAGGTCTCCTCTTCTCTAGACTAAACAATCCCAACTGCCACTCACGTTTCCCAGACCTCTCACCAGCCTCAGTGAGGCCTCAGTCCTCACCCCTCTTCTCCCAGGCCTGCCTCTCCATCTGAGACCCGGTCCCCCAGCTCCCAATGACCTCCATCCCCCCCTGAGCCTGCCCTCCACCCACTCCTCACCCTCAGGCCCTCCAACCCCCGCTGCTCTCACACACGAGCCGCGGGCCACTCAGGCCCCCCCAACGGCCGCTTATCCCGCCTCGGCCCAACCGCAGCCTCCCGCCGCAACCGGCCCCGGCCCCGGCCCACCTCCGCCCAGAGCTCACCGGGCCGCTCAGGCCACGGCCATCCCACCCGACCCCGCTCTAGGCCGGAGCAACCGCCGTGCCTTCAAACGCGGTCCCCAGCTTCCGGGGGCCCGCGCGCACGCGCACCCCGCACGCCCCACCCCTTCCGCCCGAAAGTGGCGCCCAGGTTGCGCGCGTGCGTGAGGCGCCCGGTGGGAGCGGCTGGCCCCGCTCCCCCGCCACGCCACGCGCAGGCGCGAGGCAGCATCTTGCCGCCTTGCGCGCGACTGAGGATGTGTGGGCTTCTCGCGCAGTCGCGCGCCTGTGGGGCTTGAGGCGATGGCGGCTCTTCGGGCTCCAGAACGGGCCTTGGAGCGCAGCAGGGGCAGGCCTGGGGGGATGCTCCATCCCTGGCATCACCGCCTTGGCTCTCTAGGAGTGCTGCGCAGCGTTCCTGCTGGGCTGAGTGACTGCCCCATCCTCTTCAGCAGCACTGCACCGTGTTTGTGCTGGTTTGAGGTGCTGCCATGTCACCTGGCCTTCAAAATGGGCCTGAAGAGCAGCTTCCTCACCTGACCTCCTGAAATTGTCCCTCCAAGAGACCTACACTGTGCTTGTGCAGGCCTGAAGTACTTACCTATGTTTGGCCTCCCAGCATAGGCCGTCCAAGAGCACGCCCCTGTGTTTGTGCAGGTCCTGAGCTGCTGCTCTATGACCACGGCATCCTGAAAACAGCCCTTCATCCCAGTATGGGTGGGCACATGCCTGCAGTCCAGCTGCTGGCTTGCTGGTGGTGGCAGCCATCTCTGGTGAAAGTGCTGTTTTGCTGTGCCAGGAGGCTGGAGTGGATGCTGTACACACCACCAACAGGATTCCTGCCTTCATCAAGGAAAGGGATGCTGTGTAGGTTGTCATGGACCTGACCTGCTTTGCATACCTCAGAGGCAGAGTATGGGGCATAAGGCACAGAATGTGCTTCACCAGACATGTATCTGTCTTTTTGCTGGCCTCCAGCTAGTTGCAAAGCGAGCTATAGTCTTCTCAGCACACCAAACTCCAGCTACACAAACCACACTACTGGGAGCTGTGGATGAGCATAACAGCTACCTGTGGTCACACAACTGGGATGAAGTCTGTGACATAAGCTGTTCTGATCAGCAGGACATGGCTGTAAAGCAGTCAGTCTGCATTACTGTGCAAGGCTTTACATTGTAATACTTTGCTCTTAGTGTGTTCAGTCCATGATCTCAGGACACACACCTTCCTGGCCCTTGTGGCCCCAGAGTGGCAGAAACCCTGCAATGAAAGAAAAAAACAAGCTCCCCCAGCCAAATCCAGATGGGGCTTTGAGTCACAGAAGAGGAATTGCAGAAGGATCCTGGGAGGTCACAAAGGGCTTCTTGACTGCTGGTAGCTCTATGTGGAGGACATCCAGCCCAGCACTATGCTCCAGTTTTAAAATGCTGAACCAAAAGACTCTTATGTATTCAGCTCCCACACCCTGCATCTGAGAGACTCGGGTTAAAGGTATGTGTGCAAGTTTAATGGGGTTAAAGTTTTAATTGTTCAAATTGCTTTGAGGAAAAATTGTAGCATTGAGAAATTATTTACAGAACCAGCAGTGTCTGGTGCAACAGTTTGCGTGAACACTGACATCTCATTGGGGAAGCACATGATAAAACCCAGGAACAGCTGTGGAGGGTGCACTGGTCAGAGGGAGCTGGCTGGGAGCGCAGAGCACAGTGTAGTGTTGATGGCAGCCCCTTTGGTGAGCTCTCACATTCATCGTGGGTTTGAGCCTGGTGAAAGAGATGGAAAGATTGACTCAAGTGTGTTCTCATCGGGTTTAAATACAGCAGACAAGCAGCAGCTCAGCACAGGATTTTCTCCCCTACCTTTTACTGTCTAAAAGCCAACAAAATGATCTCAACTAGACTGTGTCTGTAATCAGTAGAAGAACCTACAGAAGGCATTTCAGAGGCTTCAGTGAAGGTGAGATGAATCCAGCTGGAGGGTGTTTAGATGGCAGCATGGACAGGGAAGCAAAGTAGGAGTGCTGCTCTCCAGAGAGTGGTGCTGAACCCGGGGATGGGTGACCTGACCTGTGATAAAATGCAGTATGCACAGGCAGGTGGCAGAATGCTGCCGGGAGAAACTGGGAGGTTTGGATTCGTTTCTTCAGTGACAACCAGACACAGCTGCTGTTTGGCTGATTTGAACAGCCTGGGAATAACAGCAGCAAAGCTAGAGCCCTCTGAATTCCAGCTCTTCTTCTCTTGAGCAATGTAGCTGAAGGCTCTTCAGCCTGAAGAATTAATTTTGCTGTTTTTCCACTGTGGCCCCAAAGGAAAGGTGGAAAGTTGAAACTACGGATCTTCTGATCCTTTTGTGGCCAGCAGGTCTGGGATGACATTGGGAAGTGATAGCACATTTTCAACTGACATAGGCCTAAAGTGTGCCCTGATTGTGGTCGCTATTCTGAGGTTTTCCATGTGAGCACTTTCTTTTCCTGAAGCTGCAACGTGCATCTGCTCTTGTTACTGTGAGAGGGAAGGTGTGTTTGCAAGGGGAGGAATTAAAGTGGCTTTGGATTTTACAGCCTTATTTTAATAAACTCTTCCAACTCCCACTTTGGCCAAGACGTACCTTTAGACAGCTGTGAAAAGAGCAATATATCTAGAGAGCTTCTTTCTACAAAACTACAGGACAGTGAGTTCACAGAAAGCTGAAGGAAAACAGGGAGACAAATCCCTTCCATTGCTCCATGGATCAGCGAGGAGCCACTGTTGGTGTCTCAGGAGCTAATACTGGAATTGCTGAGATGAGCCTCTTAACATAATGCTCTCTCTGTGTAAAAGTCATTGATGACAGGCTAGTAGAGAGGCCCCTAGGAAAGTAGAACTCCGTTTTAAGTAGTTTATTCCACTAATACTGGGAAGATGATGCCCAAAAAGTCTGATTTAAAGGTTTAAGTCTGTCCATACTTAAGCAGAGTGGCCATCAGGAGTTCTGTCAGGAGTTAAAATATCTATGAAAGCGAAACAACAGTCTCAGGCTTTGTTTGTATTTTTATTTCTCAGTATTAGAAGGAAAAAACAATTTTATTTCATTTTAAATTACTGTTGAAAATAGTTCATAAAAAAAGGTTCATCTTGTCCATATCTTCTGGGGATACCTTAAATTGATGGGGTTTTGAACTGAAATGAAAGTTTTGATGCATGACTTCTTTCAGGGTTATATTCCAGTGAATCCAGTCATCTTGGTATTGAGAAAATGTAGAATCTCACTAAAATCAAATAAAGGGAGGGAGTTATTTGGAATTTTAATAACTGTGATGAACAAATCTATCTCACTCTCTGGCTGCTAAAGAAGATACTGAATCTGGATATGTGGCTTGTTAAAATACAAGAGATAAGAGAAATGGAGATTATAGAAACCAGACATATATAAATGAAATACACTTGAAAAACAGGGAAGTGATGTCAGTTAAATAACAGATCAAGAAGCCATGTAAGGAAGTTCTAAAGCTCAATGTTACTCACTTATTTGCATATATATTTGTTGGTAAGACTGACTTTGAAAAGGAAAAGCTACTACCAGCTTAATGGTGAAGTGAAACATGGGTGGCAGGTGACATGTCAGTCGGAAAGGATTCGCAGTACTTTCAGTTTGAGAAGTGACTTCCAAGGCTTCCTGGCTTCTAAGGGTGTGAAAATGTGAAGCTGGATGTAACAGGAATGAAATCTCTTACAAGCTTCTTTCTGGCCCTCAATTTGGAGGGGAGGGGGAGGATATAATCTGTTGTCAGTCTATAAATTAGTTCGCTTTTTTTCAGTTCACGTTTTCTTTTTACAGACAGGAAGGATCACAGAATGGTTTGGGTTGGAAGGGACCTCAAAGATCATCTAGTCCCAGTGCCCCTGCCATGGGCAGGGACACCTCCCACTAGACCAGGTTGCTCAAAGCCCCATCCAGCCTGGCCTTGAACACCTCCAGGGATGGAGTGTCCGCAACCCTGCTGGGTAACCTGTGCCAGTGTCTCACCACCCTCAGAGTGTAAAACTTTTTTCCTTACATCTCCACTTTTCCAGTTTAAAGCCATTACCCCTTGTTCTACCACTACAAGCCTTTGTAAAAAGTCCCTCTCCAGCTTTCTTGTAGCCCCCTTCAGATACTGGAATGCCTCTATAAGGTTTCCCTGGAGCCTTCTCTTCTCCAGGCTGAACAACCCCAACTGTCTCAGTCTGTCCTCACAGGAGAGATGTTCCAGCCCTCTGATCATAATGTGTTTGTCATCATGATGTTTCCTGCAACAGTGCGTGGGACTAAATATGAACTAAGGTGTAATGCTAAAAGTTTGGATCTCGAAAGAAGAGCAGTTCCCCTCTGCAGAACATGTTCTCAGGTGTAGAGATGCTGATCATCTGCCCTTCCCCTCCATGGCACAGCTCTCTGCAGGGCCCTGCTTGGGCTTCAGTGCACATGACACATGCAGCCCTGTACCTCCCCTCCACCCCCGCTGCCATGGCAGTGACATGCCTGCCTGGGGCAGTGACAAAAGGATGACAATGAGTGTGTTATTATCCTGAAATTGGTCTATACAGCCCTCTGTGGAGGAGACAGTTTTGGAATGTCAACGTTGTCTTTTCAGCCAAACACTGTAGGAGTCTGTCTCTCCTCTCCCTCTTACCACGTCTCAGCTGTCTTTTTGAGGGAGAATCTTGACATTTGGTATGGGGACATTATGAATATCTGAGCATAGGGAAACAAATACGAAATTTGTCATTTCTAGAGCAGGTTGCCCAAAGAGTCATTTAACAGCCACAAAAAATACATCAGAGATTTCCAAAGGCATTTAGGAGATGCTCAGGCCCATTTGCTGTTAATACTAATGAGAAGTGAGTGTCCATATCACTTGGACGGGTTTTGGAAGGTCTCAGCTAGAATCATGTCTTCTTGGAGGAAATTACATTTGACAGGAGGCTTCTGATGCAGAGAGAATAAGGGCATTGGAGGCCACTGTTTGAATTCATTGTATTTCGGTTCAGAAATCTGCCAAATGTGCAGTATATACAGATGCTGATATCTACACCTCTATTCTGCTGTCAGCTCATATAATATCCTTTATTTTTCTTCTTACTGCATATGCTGTTAAATTAGATAGACATATTTGCAAGGTGAATGACAAGTGTAATTGGCTATAAATGCTCCATTTAGAGAGATTGCAAACTATGTTTAAGTTACACCCAAGTGCACCTGTACTTGAGATGCAAAGTCATTCAGCTCCCACAGCACCTTCATTATAACCATACTTCATCCTCCCACACAAATAGATTCCGAGGAAAATAATTTCTCCCCAAATGTACATCTGCTGCAAATTATACCAGCATCATTACCCCAGCAAGTAGAGTGAACACAGATCTCATACTCTGTGTTGGTACAGACTGAAAGATGACACCTACTCCTGGAAAACAAAGGAAAGCTGAAAGAAAAGCTTGACAATATTTTTTGTTTGTTTGTTTGTTTCACAAATTCATTTGTCATTTCTGCTTGCTCAGAGAAGATTTTTTCAAAATTGTAATTGAAAATTTTAGCTTGGAATCCTTGGGAATGAGATTGAAACCACAGCTGAGGGGTTTTTTTAATTGACCTTGTTAGGGAATCACTGTTGCTAAAACCTGGAGATCATTTTGCTACCATTCTTTAAGACATATAAATTAATTTCAGAAAAACATTAATATTTTCAGGAAAGGCTAGAAAAGTTTAAATTTTGTTGTCTTTTTTCTTTCGGAAAGTCTTTAGGGCTTATGATAAAAAGGCTGTTTTAGAATGCAAACAGCTTTTTATTGAAACATTTCTGACTGGTTCTCCTGCAAAGTATCACTTGTGACCAGAAAGAAAATGATGCCATTTAATAGCTGCCTCTGTGTGCCTGCTGGACCTGCGCTTGGCTGTGCTGAAAGCACACACCTGCAAAGCATTGCTTGTTATCTGAACAGCAGGAATCTTGCCCGTTCCAAACTCCCAACTTCTCTTCTCTGTTTCTTCATTGCACTAAGTGGCAATTGTGGACCAATAGAGAGCAGCCAGGGCTGAGGCAATTACCTTCTTTTTGTGTCTTGGATAATCTGTGTTCTCTGCTTTAATACAAAGTAGTCCCAAGGCTGCTGTGCACTTTCCTGTGTTCTCTCGAGCCACATCTGTCAGGTTTGTACTTGACAGCTGGTCTGTACGGTGTGACACGTTCACAGCAAAGACAGCTAAATGAAATCAAAATCCTAAACAAATTCCATATAGATTGTGCCCTGCTGCCAGCGACGTGGGCCTGAGGTGGGCCTGGCTGCACATCTAATCTTGGTCGAAGATCCCAGCAGCAATAATGACAGTGGCTCCATGTTGTCCTGCCCAAGGAGGCTGTGGGGTGTCTTTACCTCTATGAATAGGCTTTCCACAGAGAGTGGATGGCAGATGGAAATTCAGGTACAAGATGATTTTTGCAGAGCCCAGCTCTTGGCCTCTGCAGTTCAGCAAGTGTTGGAGTTATCTCTGGGCTTTCACAGAGCCTTGGGATGCCACCTGCAAAGGAGGCACAGACAAACCTCTGCTTGGAGGGGAGTTCTGCTGTTTAATGTTACAGGGAACTTTTTACTTTAGTGCTAAACTGTGTTATTTCTCTTTGAATCTTCCCTAGGGTAGTACATGGCGTTACACATTGCTGTGCTAAGGGCTGTATGTGTAATTAGTGACTTGTAGGACTCCCAGAAGCTGCAGTCTAAACCTTAATCCAACCTTCATGTTGATCACCATGCCACATCTCTTGAAAGGCTTTACGATCAGGCAACTGCAATTCTTAGAGCCATTCCACACTGGAGCTGACTTTTATTAGGGAGACAGGATGTTAAAAAAAAAATATTAAACTGCTCCTCATTAGAAGCTGGAGACATAAAAGTCTCTAGAGCCAGCTTGTGACTGCCACTGCAGAGCTGTTTATGCAGCTGTTTAGGCAGAAAATAGCTCTCCAGGGATGGGCTATTGGCTGCTGCTTCTGCTCCAAAGACCCTGCCCCCAGATACCAGCGTTAGAACCAGGGGCTTTGGGTTCCTGCCTGAACAGCATGAGTCATGATGATTGCCAAGTGCCTCCTCCCCTCTCTGGAGAGTGGACGGCTTGTCACAATACCTCTGTCTCACTTGCAGCACCCTGGGGCATGGGAAATGGGATAAAAACAAAGCCAAAGCAAATGCAAAACCTCTGACCTATCTGCAAATGTCGCTTCTGGGGCTGGTTTTTTTTTTTGTGGATTCTCAGAGCATGTTGGGGATGACAATTTAGTGCTGTCTGGGATCTCTTATCCCTTCACTTTCAGTGAAATGTTGCTCCTTTTCTTTCTAAAGGGTTTTGCGAATGACTTTAGATGAACCGAGAAGCTGCCAGTTGGCTTCCGTGTATCTCCAGCCAGAAAACTACACATTTACTTTGTTGCTGTCAGAACCACCAGGTCCTTCTCTGCAGGGTTGCTGCTCAGAAAATCTGGTCCCAGCCTGCCCTTGTGCATGGGCACTGTGCTGTCCCAAGTAGAGGGGCTTTGCTGAACTCATGAGGTTCCTGTTGGCCCCTTTCTCCAGACTGTTGAGGCCCCTCATTAGAGTCCGTGTTTGGCCTGACCTTTTGTCTTCTCATCCCATTCCTTCCTGGCTCCCAGTTTTCCCCCTTAGTTATTCCAAATGTGGAATCTCATTGAAATACTCATGAGTGAGTGAAAACAACTGCACATTGAAGCAAATACATTTAAAAAACATTTATAAAAGCTTTTCCATCTTGGTTGTCATCCATTGTTGATATTTTGGAGGAAGCCAGCAGTGGCACCAGTACCTTTCTGCAAGGTCATGTTAGCTGTGGGAGCAGATTCCTACGGTTCTGGGAACACCCACCTGCTGCAGATGAAACCCAATTAACTAGCTTCCTGCTGTTCCAGAACTCCCAGGCAGCAGCTCTGCTGGTTCTTTGCCTGGGGAGAGAGATGTGTAGGCTGAGTTCAGGCTCAGAGCTGTGAGCTTTAATCTCACTTCAGTCTTTCTGAAGGCTCCTTCCCCTCTTTGAGAACAATGCCTGTCTGAGCAGTGAGTTTTCTTTAAACTAGGTCTAATTGCCTTGTTTAGATTATGGGCTTTTTTTCTCTTTACTTGCAGGAGTGTTTTTAGACTAGTCAGTAAGTCTGTGATATGACAGGAGCCCTTAAAAGCTCTGGGTACCTTGGCTTGTAGAGTCTAAAAGGAAGGGGTGTAGGATTTGCCTTGGAAGGAGGCTAACAGCTCTTCTTAAGGTGTTTAGCTCTAATCCATACTAATGAGATAGCTTATCTAACTGAACTGCAACATTTCTTAACTGGTTTCTGTCTTCTTTTGAAAACCTATGTATTAAATTACTATGAGACAATAGTTTCTAACAGACATGCTCCTGACCTTAGTTTCTTCACTAAATTGAATGAATCTAGTGAAGTGTCCCTTAGAAACAAATCTTTTTTAAACCTGCGCTCTATTCCTCTTAACCTCTCTGCCCTAAACAATTTCTGAGACAGAATGAATACCAGCCTGTGACAATCCTAGCTACAGATATTCTACTTAAGCATTCAGTTGGCTAATAGCCTGCAATAAGTAACTTCGGAGGGTTAAGCAACTTCGGGGGCTGTAGATGGGACCTCATTATGCCATGTGTGAGGAGAGTTATTGCTGTAAGCTCGTTGCTCAGGTGTAGTTGCTGTGTTCACTCCATAGAAAGCACAGGCACTGAGGTTGCCTGGTGTTGAAACCTCTTATCAGCAATCTGAAAGAAGCTGGTTAACCTCTCTCCCATGGGAGCCTTCTGCACTTTGTCCTGGTTTTGCTAATTTAGGAGTTTACCATTATGCTGCTTGAAAGTGGAGGAAGGAAGGTTTCCACTCCCTGTAAGGATGTCCTTACAAACAATGATAAGACAAGGGGTAACGGGTACAAACTGGAACACAGGAGGTTCCACTTAAATATGAGAAGAAACTTCTTCTCATTGAGGGTAACAGGACACTGGAACAGGCTGCTCAGGGAGGTTGTGGAGTCTCCTTCTCTGGAGATATTCAAAACCCGCCTGGACGCCTTCCTGTGTAACCTCATCTAGGTGTTCCTGCTCCGGCAGGGGGATTGGACTAGATGATCTTTTGAGGTCCCTTCCAATCCCTGACATTCTGTGATTCCGTGAAGTTATTCTTGCAAACTGTTCTCTCGTCTCATTTTGAAACTTCAAAGAATTACTGGACCTCATAATATTGATCTGTTCACTTCCTATCCTTTTATAGGTGCCCATATAATTTCTGATCCTTAAATCTGACAACTGTGTCCCCAAGACGACTGTTCTTAATGTTTAAATGATTGCTACCTTCCATCAAAAAAATCTTGCTTTAGAACAGGAAATACAGCATGAAAATAAAATAATGTGTCTGTGGATTAATTTCCAACTACCCTTTAAGTATAAAACCAATGTGTGGAATAGAACTCGATTTTTAGCTCAAAGTGGATCCAAGTTTTCTAAGTGCTAACAAGAAATCACCTGGAAATAGTGCCAGCAGCAAGTAAAAGCATACACATTTTGTACGTTCCATGTGTATGAAACTGCTTAGAAAGAATTATTTCAGAAAGAATGAGAGGTTTATGCTTTTATGTAGGTATCACAAAGACATATGTGATTATGGGAATTCTAGAAACAGCAATTAATGTACTCGGTCTTTCAGTAATGCCATTTTCTCTCTGCTAAGCATTAGAGTGCTTAAACTTTTTCTTTTTTAGTGGATCTGTGTTTTCATGCTAAAGCACCGCATATCATTTTGGGATATAACTTTTTATAAATGCAAAAAATTCCCTGCTGCTCCCCTTCCTGCTCTGCAGACCACCAAAGAAACTACTAATGCAGTTTTAATTTACAGCTCTACCTTTTTCTCAAGCTCTGGGACAAAGATTTCCCTAAACTGCTTCAGAACAGAGGGTGGACTGTGTGCTTTGTACAGCCCAGAGAAGTCTCTGATCTGGGCCACAACCCCAGGCTGCCCAGCTCTGCAGTCTCATCAAGCCTGAAAGCTGCTGGTTTGGCAGGAGGGTAACTGTGTGCAGTGGCTGTATGGATCACACCACATCTTCATGCTGTTAGATGCTCTGGAAGGCCAGGTTTCCAGTTCTCCCTCTCTTACTGTATCTTCCTTTTTCCTCCAGAGCTATCCCTCAAGCACAGGAGGTGTCTTGACCAATGCCAACTGCAACTGCTCACCATGAGAATTAGCTTCCCTGCCAGTGCTGCACTCCACAGTGGGAGGGTTACAGCTTCCCTCTGGTTCTATTCAGAGTTGCAGCCCTGCTGAACACGCTTCCCAGAGCGCCTGGCTTTTTGGCTTGACATGTTTGTCCATTTCTTTGTCAGCACACATAGCAGAGAAGCTTTATCCAGTTCTGTCTGTTTGCTCTGGCTTCTGAGTACAAATGTCAAGTGACTTAGAGCTATCTATCTTTTAAGGGTAAAACAGGCATGAAAATCAAACACAGCAGTTTTGGAATCTGGGCAGCTTCCAGGGTATGAGCTTCTAAATTTCTTTGCCGTGAGGCAGATACTTTTTAACAATCTTCTTGCTTATCTGATGATCAAATATCAAGATAGTGAAGTGATAAATACGTGCCAGTCCTACATCTATCATCCAGAAGATGCTTGGGTTGTTTGCTGCTTGTGCAGATGGAGTGTGTTAGCTGCTTGCATTTGATTGGGACCATGTTATGTGTCTGATGCTTATACGCTATGCAAAGGAATGAGATTTGAACAATTTGTATTCCCATGGTACCTTTTTTCCCTTTCTTTCTTTTCCCTCCTCTTTTCATTCCAAGATAATATGACCTCTATAAACTCCCATTTTCCCTCTGTTTTCACTCTGTGCCACCAAAAGTGCACCACCTGAGCAGACAGATGTTTCGAGGACAGAAAAGTGAGGTACTGTAATTCCAAGTTTTAAATGTGTTTCGATTCAGTGTCTGTAGAATCACCTGGTGAGTCATCTTTCTTCAGAGTAAGATGAACCTACTTTTTAGCAAACAGTCTGGGATGTATCTGCTATTACCTGGGATATATCTCTCTCATCTGGTTAAGTAGAAATATTTTTGAAACTGAAGGTACAAGTACTGAGACAATAATGGGAGTTTTTGAACTGGCACTCACAAAAAGTGTAACTTTGTTACCAGGTCTGTTTTCTAAAACTTTACCAAAAATCTTTTCTCAGTGCTTAATGATTTTGGTATCTTAAACTTCAATCTTCCCTCCCCTGCCAAATTTACAATCAATCTTATGATTAACTTACCTCTTTCAGGCAAAACATTGATAATGTAAAGCTGAGAAAAATGCAACAGTTCTATCTCATATCTAGGACTAATATTCTAGTATCTGTTGGGGCAGGAAGCCCTGTCGCAGCATGTTAAGGTTTTCTGGAGGAGAACTGAACAGGAACTTCTCTAATACAAAGAAGAATGAATTTTAGAGGTTCTCCCTTACAAAGAAAGGGAGTTTGTTGAGATTTATCAAATACCAGGCAAATAATTCAGCTTGGAAAAGCTGGTTCAGAATACTGCAACTCTGAAGAGGTAAGTCAGCCTGCAAAACACAACTCTGCTGGGAGATTTCAGTGACCCTGCCTAAAACTTCATGTCATCATGGCCACTGAAGTTCTGTAGAAAGCAAACTCTGCCTGAACAAGAACTTTGCAGTGTGGCAAGGAAAGGCAGCTTCAAATAAGCCTCACCAGCAGCCACCTACTTTCATTTTTTACTGCTGGAAGGGTTTTCTCTAGAGCAGTGTAGCAGGACTGTGCACACAGTTGTCTTTTCCCAGCCACACGCCTCTTTTTGCACCCCAGTGCAGCATCGGGATTCACTCTGCGAGGGCAGACACTGAACCTCAGTCATGTACCACTGAGAGCTCCTGAAAAGTGGTTCTCATTAGGGCAGACTGGCAAAATAAAGTCCTCTTTAATCTCTCAGCTGACCTATTAAATACAAGGTGTTGTCAGGGCTGCTCTGGTGTTGTCAGTCATGTTTGAAGCAAAGCATGAAAAATGTGCTTTGCCTTGGTGCTGATGGGGTTACTGGATAGAAGAGGGTGATTTAGCAGCTCCTCTCTGTAATCTTCCACTTGAAAGCTGCTGGTAGTGCCAGGGTGATGCTGAGCCATAGCAGATAATTTTTCTTCCTTGTGCTGTTGGTAGGAGAAGCTTTTGCACAGAAACTGCCTCTTTGACCTTCAGTTTGCAAGCACAGAAGTATTAGCCTTACATAGGGAGGGAAGGGAACCTGCGCTCGTCTTTCGATGGGAGAAATCTGCACCTCCAGCAGGCTTGTCTGGGCTCATGGAAGAAGAAAATTGTTTAAGTGCTGTACTCTCATTGTGGCCACTTGCTGTCTCTTCAGATTCTCCTTCCTTTATTTTCATCCTATCACTCAAACATGTTAGAAAAGATTTTAACTTCTTTCTTGAGTATAAGAAAGGGGGACAGCAAAGAAGAAGTTAGTACTAGAGAGGATAGCGATGCTGTGGTCATGTCTTCCATCAGATCAGTTTCAGGTACTAAGAGATAATGTGATGTCAATATACTGAGCGATGAAGCATTAGGATGATGCATCTCAATTTGTTTCAGTCTCCTGGAACCTGAAAGGAAGTCTCCTGCTACTTCAGATCCCATCATGATATAATGGCATTCCTCCTCTTCTGCCTCCCTGCCTGCTCCCCTAGAGAAAGAACAGGCAGTTTGAGATAACCAGTCCTTATTCATGTGGCATAATGACATCGTAAGAGAGAAGATATTTAAAAACAAGCAACAAACAGGCCTGGAATCAGAGTCCCAGCCCGCTCTCCTTGCAGTTGAAGGAGGGAGGAATATAGTTGTCTTTTTGGAGAGCTGCTTCCCATGCCATTTTTTGCTGCCTTCTTTACTAACTTCAGTTCCCTCATGGACTGTGATGTCCAGTTTCTCATGTATCCCCTGGTCCCGGGTATCAAATGTCAGCTCTGTGAGCAATGATACCTGAATGATTGAGTATTGGTGGAAGAGAGAGGGAAAGACAGCATGACGAGATGACCCAATGGCTTCTAGTTGGTGCAGCTGTCTGAGGGCCCAGAGCTCTGTTCCTCACTGTGACCATTTCTTTCTGGACTCTTCCACTTGCCCACCAACCTCAGTTTTCAGCACGATGAGATGGCCATCCATCACAGTCAGTAGGTCAGCCTGTTCTCCATCCAGAGACCTGTCATCCTAGGACGTGGCCAGGCAAGGAGAAGCGGCCTCTCCTGGGTGGTTCAGGGTGACAGATGAGCTCTCTGTAGCCTGCAGTGCTCAGGGCAGGAGCAGGTTCTTTCTGATGAGGGCTGTGGTGTACTGGTAAACCAGCAGTGTCTGGGGGACGGCTGGAGACACTCAGATCCTCCAGGATGAGATAAGCATAATTGCATATTTGGAATTAGCAAAACTGCAGGGATCAAAGCAATGTCCTGGATGGATGAGTAGATCAAAGGAGAGACTTTAAAAGGAGAAAATATGGATGTTAAGTTCTCCATCTACACTCTATAAATACAAGATGCCAGCGGTAAGGAGGATATAGGAATAAAGGGAGCGTTTGCACATTTCTCAGCAGGAAATAATTTGGCATCTGACTAGTTTGATTTTAAATTATGATAAAGTAACAGGCACAAAACTCCGGCACAAACAAGATTCTCCTCTTAGAAACTGAGTTCAAATCCTTATTAGGATACAGGATAAAATCAGAACTTCTTCTGTGAATTTACATGAAAGGGCAGTATCATGTTCCTCTGCTTGAGGAACAGATGCTTCCTGACTAAACAGCGAACGGCAGCGTACCCAAGAAATCTATTAAGAAAAGGCTGTGACTTGCTCTCACTTTAAACCACTCCTGGATTTTCAGATAGACTCTGAGGATAGAGATCTCCCTTGGAGCACAGGTGGCCCAGCACAGTGCCTGGAAGCCTGGAGACGTGACTGCTGCTTGTTATGTGTGGGGCTATTCAAAGCATATGGTATTCTCAGTGAAAAATAGGAATGGTAATCTGCTCAGGCTTGCCTTTTGAAGAGGGAGATGCTGGCTTTTAATATCAGTCAGCCCAACCTCGAACAGCCTGCAGATGTGGTTGTCCTGCTTGCAACTGGACCCTGATACTTTGACTGGGATGGAGGTGGCACCAATGGAACCGGGGTGAGCTGAATTGGAACTTGGAGCAGAAGCACCTCAAGAGTCTGTGTGTTGGGGTATGAATTGTCTTGTATCCTTGGGGGTTGAGCTCCCACGCTGTCATGTGCATCCTGCTGCAAGTAATGCTAATGAGCAAATACTCCTTTGGTTAAATGAGATGTTTCAGAGGGTTTTTAAAACAGCTTTCTGGGAGTCAGAAAATAAGCTGAGCAGCAACTTATGCAAGAAGAAAGTGCAAATTGTAAACGCTCATACGCTCAGCGTGTCACCCCTCCCTCTCTCTGTGCTCTGTATTTAGAGGATTAGGCAGGCAGCTCTGAGGATCTCGGTGTTGGACTGGACTGGAGTTTGTTCACTGGAATCCTTTTGTGAATCTGACCCCACAGGCCTATCCCATAGCTTGGCAGTGAAAATAAGGAAGCCTCGAGAGAATGTCTGGGTCTTAGGAATAAGATTGACTTAACTTTTGTGAAGGGGCATTTAGAACATGGCAGCATTAATGTTACCTCTTGCTATAAAGGAGTTTTCTGCCTGAGGTTTCCCTTAATTACACTTTGGATGGGAGACAGGAAAGAAGAGCATCCAAACAAACAGCCAGCACTGCCGTGCCTGGCTCTTTTTCTGAGCAGATAAAGCTGAGATGAAAGGAAACATCTTTCATTGTGTACTGCTGTTTTCCCAGATTCCGAGATCAGTTAACTGCCAAGCACTTTCTAATCCAACCAAATCAATTTGCAAACTTTCATTAATGCTGTCAGGTAATCTGCAAGCTGTTTACCCCCTGCCTTATTGGATGGGCCATTAATACCCAGGATAATGGATACCTCAGGGAAGACAGACATAAAGTTAATAATTAATGATTACAGAGGCCTTGAGGCAACTGAATGCATTTACCTCTGTGAGCATACTGAAATTGCGTTACTCTAATTTCAGCTATCTCTCTGCAGTTGGTGCTTGGAGTTGGGCTGGAGCCTGGCTCCAGACTAGATGTTGTCACCCTGGATTACAACGTATAAAATGTTCTTGAGGACTGCTGGGCTCATCTACACTGTCCTGTTGGCTTGTGCTAGTGCTGGGGCAGATGTGTGGGGTTAATTCCTCCTGACAGGCTCCTGTGGTGCTCTGTGCATACTGGTGGAGCCTGCTGGGTGTGAGTTGTGGATGCTGAGTGCAGGGTGCATGGAACTGATGTGATGTGAAGTGCTGATGCCTTCACTGTCTTCTGAGGTCACTGCAGAATAGCTGTACAACCTCAGAAGAGGCTCTGTGAGTGGGAGGCATGGTGCAGGGTGGATCCTGTGAGGAAACTGCAACCCAAACACCAGCCCTGGTCTTCAGCTAGCCAGGGAGGTGGCATTTTGTGAAGAAGCCTCTCACAGAAATGGTAACAGAATTCAGCACAGCCTTAATCCAAAGGTGAGGATCAGGAACCAGTTCAGGACATGGATGGATCAGGCTCCACCCATAAGCCTGAGAAACTGGGGTTGGGTTGGCAGGTCCTGGAGTGTGGTGTATGTGCTTTACCTCTGCAACTCATGCTTGCTCAATCTGCATCAATTAACGATGTGTTCATTTAAGAATCCCAGCTTTTCATAGGTTTGTCTCTAACTTTTCTTCCCTTCTTTCTGCACCATCCAGAGCTGGATCCAAATTCCTGGCTCCAGTTTGACCAGTACTCAGTGTACATTCCCCATTCTCTTAGCCCATGCTGCCTCTGAAGTTTCCTTTCTGTGTGCTACTCTGTGCTGATTTTGTCCAATTTCCCTCAGAGTCTGTTCTCCTGTAGCAGCGTTGCTTGTTCCAGGGCCAGACTAAGTCTTTTTGGAGTCAGTGTGCTGGGCTGCTGCTGCCCCTGCCTTCAGGAGAGCACTGGACACATGCCTGCGCTGGGAAAGTCCTGGGGCATTTGCACAGAAACTCTTCAGCACAGGCACGTACTGAGATGAGTGTGAGACACCAAGATGTGGCCCTTATGGTGACTTTCACAATGCAAGCATGGTACCAACATCCCCACCCCCGGGGGTTCAACAAACGAGTAGATGTGGCGCTTTGAGACATGGTCTAGGGATCAGGGAGATGTTGGACAAAGGTTGCACTTGATGATCCTAGAGGTCCTTTCCAACCTACATGATTCTACGATTCTATGTCTGGGTGAATTTTGGCCAAGTACTGGAATGCCTACAATAGCATTAGACAGACCTCCCCCTGAATTTGTAACCCTGCTGTTCTGAAGAACCTGGTTGGAAAGTGTGTTGAATTCTTACCCCCATTCTTTTCTACTCAGAGCCTCTTCCTTTGGCTGTGAGAACAGGTATTCAGAGCTCTTGGTCTTTGCTCCAGTCTTCTGGAGACAGGTCTTATCTGGCTCTGAGGTGTGGTTTGCTTGAAACAGTCCTTCCTTCCTTGTCAATACCAGTGATGTTAACGTGGTGCTTAAGCTAGTTCCTTTTATTAAGTTTCAGGGGGTTGTATTCCACAATCCAATTTTGCATTATTGATAAAGTCTTGAGCAGGGGATTACTTGAGACATGAGCTTTCTGGTGCATTAGTCATACCTGAGCTGTATTTTTCAGAGAAAGCTGGTCTCCTATTTAGGCCACTTACTTGCCTGCCTGGCTGCATCTGATCCACTGGGGTTCTTCATTCCAGGCACAACTGCAGGCTTGGAGCAGGGAGCTGAGGGTGAAAGCAGGGCAAGGAGGGGCTATGGCCTCGCCCACAAGCGATGCATCCCACAGAACCCCAGCAAAACTGGCAGAGCAGGTCCAGTGATGACAGCCAGGGTCAGCCACAATCCTGAAATCACTGGCCAGGGCCATAGTGCCATGGCAGGTCTGAGGTCAAGCTGGGAAGTTAAGCCAGCGGGTCAGGGTCAGGAAGGTCCATAGCCGGGCACAGGCGCTTGCTGGAAGGTGTGTGTGTGTAATGCTGTCCTGGGGGTAATCAGCATACTGTCTTTTGGTGGACAACAGTTGGTCTGTCATGGCACTGGGGGAGGACATGTGCTTGCAGCAGTCCCTCTGGGGTTGAGCTGCTTGTCCCAGTATAGGCAGTCTTCCTGGTCCTGCAGGCTGGGGGAAGTGGTGCCACTTCAGTGCTACACCAGGAGTAGGATGTTTGCGATTGCCTGGAGAACTTCTGCAGAGAGCTCATCCCCTTTCCATGGCTAAAATGAAATGGCTTGGAGAAAGGAGAGCAAGGGTGTAGTGCAGAAGCCTGCAAGGCCTCTGTAGGCTGGTCATAGTCGCTGCCAAGGTTTGGAGATCAGTCTTGAGCTCTGGGGAAGTCCTAAAGGCATGTGTGGGGCAGATTGCAGACCCTGTTGATGTACTCAAGGCCCTGACAAGCAGCTCCTAAATTACATATATTTCCCTGTGGATGGACATGCTTGGAACCACAGTGATTTTCATGTACTTATAAATAAGTCTAGTAAGTACTTATAAATAAGTCTAAGAAAAGGGTAGAATAGATTTTCTTTTTTTCCCTTCAGATTTCAGCAAAATGATTTAAAAACACTGAAAGTAGTGCCTTACTTAACCTGTTGGCTGGCTGGTAGACATATGTGTGTTGGTTCAAAAACAGGCTGCGTGCAGCCTTCCACCTTCACAGCAGGGCAGGGTGTATCCATCTTGAATCATCACCGCACAGCACTGATCTGCTGTTACAGACTGCTCACAAAACAGCATCAGCCAGAAAATGTAAACCCAATTTAAGCACTTGTTCTCTCTGTTGCAAAAGGAAGGAGACATTTCTTCTTGCAACAAATTAATGTATTGGGTTTTCCATGGTTAATTTATGTATTTTTTAAACCACTGTAGAACTGCCAGAAACAAGGTATTGACAAGCCTAGCATTCAGCTTAAAATAGAATTGAAACTAGTTGTTCTTTCCTCTGAGGGTTATTTTAGAGCCTTTTTCAGAGCAGTGCAGTGAAGTGTGACTTATACATGCTCTGGTTTTGCTTTGCTTGACTTGTGTATTCTCACTTGGGTAGGACAGTGATGATGGAGCAGTGGTACTCAAAGGAGTGCTCCTGCCGATGATGTTACGTGCACATTTCAGAGTCTGTACTCCCCATCCTGTTCACATTCCTTATCCCACGCTCACTGCTGTAGTATCTCATTGCCTTCCAGACACACCATAAAGTCTAGAATAAAAATGTCCCCCTTGTTTTTCCTTTAGCCTCTTTCTTATGTGGGTGGAGGGGAGAAGAGGAAATAAAAAAGCCTTAAAATGGTATTCTTCTGTGGAATGTCATGGTGGCTAGGATGAAGGTACACAGCTGTTTTTGAGAAAACATAGGGAGCTCTGGTGTTGGTGAGGCAGGAGACCTTTGCTCTCCACTTGGCGAGGTGTCTTCTGAGCTGATCCACCACAGCTGCCCCCTGTGGACTATGTCCCACACGTGTGGCTCTGCCCCAGGCAGTGGAAATTCACAGAGCTAAGAGTGGTGCCTGGTCCCACATCAGAGCCTGCCCAGTTTAGGTCTTGGATCCCTGCTGCTCTCTACCTGTTCCCCATGAACCTCTGCACTTGAAACTCTTGCAGATTCCCTCTGAGCTTCCTCCAGCCTCTATTAGCTGAAGATTTGACAGGCTTACATTTCTGTTACAATTCAGGTGCTTCAAGGCCTTTTCCTCCCCCTGTCCCTGCTCTAGCCTCTATTATTGAGGGCTAGTTTTATAAGCCTTATTAGAGTCTCATCTTGCAAAGCTCTTGGGGGCTATTTGGCTTGATAAAACACCATATAATTTGAAGTGGCTGTTGATTTTGGAGCCTTTCTTATAAGACAATTGTGTTTCCAATTAGGGATTTCCTTCTCTTATATGCACAACATGTTTTTTTCTTTGCTAGATGGTTTAAAATGCCTGCCATGTGCTGATAAGCTCTGTGCTCAACCTTTTGTCTCCTGGTGCATGAGTGCAGGATGAAGTGCACAATGGAATAGTGGATACAACTCCCCCCATCTGTTGCCAGGCACTTCAAGGGGAGTACAAGACAGTGTTCATTCTCCCCAGCAGCTGTGGGCATGTACGGAACATTCAGTAATGACAGTAGATGCTGGTTGAACCCTGCCAAATATGGAATTATTTGGTTTATAAGACAGCCTCATAAGGCGGAGAAGGTCGATTAGAAGGGCGGGAGTGCTGGCAAGTGCTGAGAGCAGCTGGCAGCTGGCGGGCATGGTGTCTCTTTGGTGCACCCTGGTGTCTCTTTGGTGCACCCTGGTGTCTCTGTTGAACACCATGGGGTCTCTGTGGTGCTCCATGGGGTCTCTGTGGTGCTCCATGGTGTCTCTGTGGAACACCATGGTGTCTCCGTGGTGCACTGTGGTGTTGCTGTGGTGCACTGTGGTGTCTGTGGAACACCATGGTGTCTGTGTGGAACACCGTGGTGTCTCCGTGGTACCCCGAGGCCTAGCCTCAGGAAGGGACGCTCTTGTGGGTCCCACAGAGCCAGATGCTCTGTCATTTGAGGGACAAGATGCAGGGCAAGCGAGCATGAACCATCTGAGGGCTTGCAGGCCAGTATCATCCAGGTCAGAAATACATGAAGGCTCATAATGATTGTTCTGTTAAACCTTTCTTTACTTTTGTTTGCATATTCAAAAGGAATTCTATCATGAGTTAGACTTGATTCTAATGGGGTTGCAGATTTCCCCCCATCCCCTCAAGCCAACAGGTTACAAGAGAAATAAGAAAACCAGGTTCATTAGAGGATATTTATAGAATCCTAGACTGGTTTGGGTTGGAAGGGACCTCAAAGATCATCTCGTTCCAACCCCCCTGCCATGGCAGGGACACCTCCCACTAGACCAGGTTGCTAAAGGCCCCATGCAACCTGGTCTTTAACACATCCAGTGATGGAGCATCCACAGTTTCCCTGGGCAACCTGTGCCAGTGTCTCACCACCCTCAGAGTGAAAATCTAAATCTCCCCTCCTGCAGTTTAAAACCATTACCACTTGTCCTATGACTACATGTCCTTGTAAAAAGTCCCTCCCCAGGTTTCTCGTAGCCTCCTTCACATATTGGAAGGCTGCAATGAGGTCTTCCCGGAGCCTTCTCTTCTCCAGGCTGCACAACCCCAACTCTCTCAGCCTGTCTTCGCAGGAAAGGTGTTCCAGCCCTCTGATCATCATGGTCTATGCCCTTCTTGTACTGGGGGCTCCAGAGCTGGACGCAGTGCTCCTATTAGTATCAGGAGTGTCATATTATCTATTAGGATAACTTGGGTTCTGATTTGGGGGCCAAAAGTGATCTTTTTATCTTTTCAAAGGTGACGTGCTAAGGAGGCCGGTGAATCTGTCCCTGCTGATGTGTGCAGTACCTTTAAAGATGGGGAGAGCTGGTGATTCTCTCCTACTTTCTTGAAAAGAGTAGGAGATAAAATTTATGTGGAGTCCATAACATGCTCCAGCACGTTTGTCCTCTGGTAGTGGTCTGTGTTAAAAGCACATCAACAAAATTGCTGATGCTGCTGTTAAGTAACAGGGTAATTATGAGGGGTGGGGAGGGGGACATAACTAAAACTTGGAAATAGTAGTTAATGTTGTTCCCATTAAGTTACCAGCCTTAAATCCATGGCTTACTGCATCTCTAACTTTTAGTGCTATAAAATGGTACAAATTGCAGACTTAAGAGATCATTAGAATAATACACAATGGATTTATCTTCATGAATAAAAATTATGCAACACAGAGGGGTTTTTCTGTGGATAAGCAGATACAAGTCAAGACAAGAAGGACTATGTTCCCAGCTAGTGTTTCTTAAAAACAGCAAATCTGACTGTGCTCCAAAGGTTGTGCTGTATGTGTGGTTAAGGCTCTATCTTAACCTCCTTGATGTAAATAGTTCTTAAGATAAAAGATGAAGCTCTTCCGAGAATATTTTGCTGTTCTCTGGTGACAAATCAAGGAAATGTTTTGTGCTAATTAAGTCACTGTCAGAAGGTCAGCCATCTCATTGAACTGATGGAGAAGCCTCTTAGATAAATCACCTCTCCTTCTCCCACCTGTCCATTACTCATTCAGCTCCGTACCTGCCCTGGAGATGTGGATGGGGCATTGTGTGCTGAACCTCAGCTGTGACTCGGCTCCCACCTCTGCTTGAACAGCAGAAACTTCATGTGCTGCTGTCCACCAGCTCCAGTGCAGAGCAGCTCCTGTTGTGCCCTGCAGAATGAAAAGGGAAGACAGTGTGTTCCCACAGTGAAGGTCAGGCTTTGTCTGCCCTTGAGCTGGTTAAATGTGGCCATCCAGGTTTTAGACTGCATCCAGCTTTAAGATGCAGTGAAGCTGTGCAGGTTCTCATTCCAGCATTGTTGGAGAAGTACCCTCATACCCCAGAGTGCCTTGTCATCCCAAGCAAGCCTAGAAACAATGTACCTCCCTCCTCGGCTTCATTTCATACCTGGTAAGGAGAGAACGTGCACATGCCCCACTTCTGCTTGACTTGTCTGGAGGACAGGCCTTTTCAGTTGTAATTTCACAGAGTTACTCTGGACCTGGGTACAAACAAAGCCATTGTGGTAGTGGCTCTTCTGACACAAGCCCCTGGCAGGCTGCCTGGCATCTCACTCTGTCTCCTGTCACGCTGGGTGCCTTTGCACAGGGAGACTTCTCAGGAAGCCACTTTCCCAGTCGGTTGGGACTCCCTATGACTGTGCTCTTGGAGGTGGAGCATGTTGCTCTGGCATTGTCAGCTGCCTGCTGGGAGTCCCTGCCCTCAGATGAGCCCTTCTCAGAGCCTCACCTCACCATGGCACTGCACCAGATCCTGGTGGTACCAGCCTGGGATGGCCTGTTCTGCACTGCCATGGAACACCCTGTCATTTGGTGCTGCGCTGGCTACTCTCTTTTTTCCCAGAGCTCCAGCAGGTCAAGCACTTGCACCCAAATCTGCTTTGTATTGTGAACCACAGATGGTTGTGGCTTCTGGACCTTGCTTGCCTTTCTGCCGCCTCCATCAGGTACAGCCAGCAATGTCCAGCAGTGCTGGCTCTGAAACCTCCAGGGCTCACAGCGAAGGAGACTCCATGCTCTGGTCATAGGGCTGAGGGGGCTGTGCAGTCAACGGGCAGTGACCTCAAACAGCATCAGGAGAGGGAGACTGCAGAAAACGACTGTTGCAGAGGCCTGTGGGGTTTTATTACAAGACATTAACCAATCATAAATTCTACTATCATCATTAACATTTTCAATACAAAGCTGAACAGATCCAGGAGCTTTAGAGCAGATCAGGGCTCTGTATCATCTGGCCATTACCACTCTTGACACCGAGCCAACTCCACCCTCTCTCGCATCAGAGCTTGGGCTGGCAAGAATCTGAAAAGCTTTTGCTGTTTTCTAAGTGGAAGAGATGTATCACCAGTGCTCCCGCTTTTCTTTTCTCCCATTTCCTAAAACAATAAATATTTTTCATAGATGGACCTAATGGTTTAAGCACAACCTGGCAGTTCATGAAATATTTCCTTGCTTTAATCAGAATCCTGAGGCAAACAAGGAGGAAAATAAAAAGCAGATAGTATGCTTGGTTGTGTACACAAAAGTAGAATGAAATATATGAAGCTGGTAATGGCTCTGCTGTCACATCTTAAAAACATTTGCTTTGACTTGCATAAGTGTCAATTCAGCTTGCATTTGATACATTACACCATGGATAAAGCTGCTGGCTTTTAAAATCAGGTCTCTTACTCAAAGAACGTAGAGATACTCTAAGTAGCTACTCTGTATTGTTGGTTAATGATGTATATAGCAGAGAAAATTTTTTTTTTCTTTAAAAGCTCAACTTTTAGGTTGCAATTTTTTTTCTACCACGTCTCTGCATTAGGGGAGGAGCCCAGGAGCTCAGCCACAGAGCGTGATTAAAGGCAGGTCTCTTTTGCCAAGGTTACAGCAAGTCCAACCTCTTGGCTGTTTGTTGGGGGGGTGAGTGAAGGCCTCGTGCTGTGCCAGCACAGCTTTCCTGGGCAGCCTGGCTGGGAAGAGAGCAGAGGAGCTGGGGCTCTGTGTGCAGCTACCTGACAATACTGTAAATCTCAGCCTCCACTTGTTAAACCTTCTGTTCCGCCGCATGTCCTCATGGTGCTCCTCCGGGCCTACGTGTTGTGGCTTTGAACTGGACCATGGCAGCTGAGATTTCTCTGCTGCTCTGTCGCTGTTGGGAATGCCTCACCTCTCTCACAGTTACATCATTTAGCTGGTCTTGGAAGGACTGGGACTCCAGACCCATCTAGATCCTCTGTTACTTGCAGGCAGTAAGACCATGACAAAAACTCTTTATGTTATAGGCTGGTTCATCTTATATCTGTGTCTCAGATGTTCAAGGTCACCTAGTTATTTCTGTCCTCTTTGTGTTATCATGACAACTGATACCTCTGGTGCCACAGAACAGTTGTTTGTTTGATTTTGTTTGGTTGGTTGGTTTTGGTGGTTTCTTTAGACCATGTGAATTGCATAACTCCTGACAGAAGTCCACCAGTGGTCCCTGGTTACCTACCTCCACCCTGGCCACTCCCCTTACAGCACTGCATGCCTTGTAGTCTTTCTCTTTTGGTTCCTTGCCTATGCTTATCTTTTATCCTCTCCATCTTAACATTTTTTCCCCCCCCAAGATAGAGTGCTGTACAGAATAGCTTGTTAGATCTCCCAAAAAGCAAATTTCACTTCCAGTCCCTGGCCCAAGATCATGGGAATGTGGCACTCATACCCAGGAATACCTTCTAGTTTCTCCTTTAAGATTCAGAATTGACCAACAGCCTCCTACCACCCAGAGAACTTGCTTAATTTTCTCTCCAAGGTGACAATGAATGAAAGTCTCCTGTCTTAATCCTCTGTCCTGACTGCCCTCTTTACCTACTGTCTTTGACATACTCCAACCTTGGCCTCTTACTTTTGTTCCTGAACATACTGCATTTGGTTTCTGTCATCAAACCTGATGGATCAATGAGTCTATTCTCATGTTGAGGTCACATCTGTCATAGACTTGTTCATGTTTTTATCCCAGCCCTTTCTCTGTTTATCATGAGAGCGTGTGGCAGGCTTGGGGTCCCTGTCTAGATGCAGCACTAGCCCTTCTTTAGCTGCGTTGCTGTTTTCACTTTATTTGCCCTCCTGTTGTAAGTTGTCCCTTAATCCCTTCCTAGAACCTTGTAGTCTTTTCCTGTTTTCCTCCTGCTATGTAACAAGACCTTGTGTCTGTGCTAAAGCTCTTCCTCCATTTCTGCACTTGCAGGCTTCTGCATTACTCCTCCACTCATCTGGAGTCCCTCCTGTACAGTCCATCCTTCCAGAGGCACATCCCATCAGAGCAGCATCTCTCCAGACCATCACTCCAGCACTCATCTTTGAGCCACCCCTACTTCCCTTCTCTCTGGGCTGGAGAAGGAGTATCCTGGAGAGCAGCCAGCTATTCTGAGCAAAAACTCCAGGCAGGAAGAAAGGACTTTCAGGGGGCTGTGAGTTAATGCACCTTGCATTGGCAAAACAGTTTACCTTACAACTGCTTCTCAAGACTTCACAGCCTCTAATTTTCTTGTCGTACTGCCTTGAACTTTATTTACTCTGGAGACAATTGAGGAGAGATGGCTTTGAGTGTTTCTCAAACACTGAACAGCAAGAGCTGGATTGAGATGTGTGAATTGCTGAGAGACTTAAGTGACAGCTGCTGTACTCGTGACTCTTGGGTGAGGAAATGGGAGGCTGTGAAACCTCTAGAAGTGCTTTCTGCTGCTTTATTTACTTTGCCAAAGGTCCCTGAGGCTCGCTCAGCAACATGCTTCTGAGGACTGTTCAGTACTAGCGTGTTTGCCGTGCAATGGAGTTAAAAGCACTTGGGATTTGCCTTGCTGCTGGAAAACTTGGGTGGGAAGCCAAGCTGCCTTGAAGGCTTTTTAAACAGGATTAAAGCTTCCCTTACTCTGAGGATAGGAATGGGAAGGCTTTTGCCACAGTGTTGTTTGATCAGAGGGAAGCGGGTTTCATACCTAGGATTAGCTGTTGTCCTGCTTGAGGAGCAGCCTCATGATGTGTGGAAGGATAAATGTATCTGCACTTTTCCAATCCAGCCAGTTTTAGCATTTCCAGACTGAACCCTCTCGATTTTTTTTCCCTGTCAGAGAGGGCAGTCCCTGGATAAAAAAGAGGGACCTAGTCCAGAGAAGCAGTCTGCCTTAAACAGGGATTTTTGTCTTCATAAGACCAGTCCTTCTCCCTCTGCAGAATTCTGCATCTTGGAGGAGGGCTGCAGCCATCCAGGTCACTTTTCTCACTTGCCCTGTGGATGGATGGGAAGCAGAAGCATTGCAGGAAGCCTCCACCACAGCCTTTGCAAAGCAGGGAGCTCCTTCCTCATCTCTGCTTCAATATTCAGCACCTAGCTTGCCAGAGCTTTTCCTTCAGCATTGATTTTAGAGGGCAATTCACTTTCTCCTGCCCTCAACCCGAGAATCTTGGCCTCTGGGGCAATAAGCAGCATTAATGTGGATCCTTACAGCCATCTTCATTCCACTGGCTAATGTGGTTCTCATTAGAAATGTGTCTGAGCCCCTCCATAAGTCACGGAGCAGGCGGCAGAGCGCCACAGGAGAGCAACTGAAGCGTTGGTGAAGCGCTGCTGGAGCCCATGGTGTGTTCAGGAGTCAAGGCCATGAAGAGTGATTGCAAAGGATGTGTCATATTTCTGAATTTGCACATTATCCACATCCCACACCCCTCCTGGATGCTGCTCATGTGTGTCTAAAAACTTCATTTAAAGGCAGCTTTTCCAAACTGCTGTCTTTGAAATACAGTGAGGGCTATATCCCCTTTATGACAAGGTGAGCGTGGAGGTGACAGTGCTTGTAGGCTTAAAAGATGGTTCCTGCCCCTATCAGAAACCACAGGGAAGTTCATGATGAGAATTCATCTCATTGCTCCACTCAGCACTGTCAGAGGTGCTGTCATCACTGTCTGTGCCTGAGCCAGCCCCCTTGGTGAGGCACCTTTCTCAAGGGATGTCCTTGCAACTAAATTCCAGGGTCAAAGCCCTTTCTGAATGTCAAGGTGGTATTTCAGTCCTTTTCCAAATCAACTGTGGGGTAGCGAGTTCGGGATATTCCTGACAAAAAGAATCTGGCCACTGCCAGATTTATAAGGCTAAGATCTGGGAGATGGAGGCTGATTCCCTGTCCTGCCAGTGACTCTGTGACCTTGGCTAAGTCCTGCTTGTGGTGGGGATGGCTGAGATGAGAGCTTGAGATGGTTTTGTCAACAAAAAAGTGCTTATGTAGGCAAAGGAAAAATAAATAAGTAAACAATCCAGGAAACTTTGTTATTTTTTTACCTACTAGTATCTGAAAAAAAGAAAAACCAACTTGGCAGGAGTCCCTGTTCCCTTAATCCTTTTCTCCTTGACAAATGCTGTGAATTCTCTATGCTGGAGCATATTCTTCAAGAGAAGAGGCAATTTAATATTGGATGCACACTGAAGAAGCAGAGTTCTTGACTGGAAAGCAAACAGGACCAGAAAGGGGATACAAAGAACTAAGGCAATCGCCAACCTTTTCCCAAGTCTCACCTTAAATTCCCTAAAGCTGATACTAAGGTAAAGGTAAGAAAAGGTTCCAGCTGATCCAGGAACTGCTGCTGCTTTGTCACTGGACACATGCAGAGCAAGGGGAGCAGGAGAGCAGTCCTCTGGTGATGGGTTGTGTGGCTCCTGGTCCTCCACTGAATGCAAGCACAGTTGAGGGGGTTTTTTTGCTATCTTGCAAAGCCAAGTGCCTCAGGCAGGTTTTATTCACCATTTCCTACTACCTGTTTCATACAAATAGCACACTGATAGATGAGTTTTCTTATTTTACTGTGTAGCATCTGTTTTCTGTGAGATGGTTTTCAAGCAGCTTGGGGCAGGGGGAGTCTTTGCAACACTGTGGAAGGCAAATGTCAAAGCTCCATCCTCACTGTGTCAGCTTTGGAGATAAGGGGCTGACATCGCTGAGCTCTGCCTGTTCCACCTCGTGCCCCTTGCTTATTTGTCATATCTGCAGGTAACAGCTGAGTAAATAAAGCTCATATGCTAATGTAGGATTAGGATCTTATTATGCTCTGCTCTCAGCAACATGAGTTGAAATGCTATCTGTTCCTTTTTCAAGGCTGAAGATGCACTCGGTTCAACAAGTCATGAAAGGTGGAAACTTGTGGTATAAAAACTTTCAGGTTGGCTGCAAAAAATTCCACATTTCAATGCTTGCCTCAGTCCTGGCAGTTGTACTAAAGCTATCCACAAAGCTGCCTCATCTCTGCAGCGGATACACTACTGCCCAGCAACAAGGCAGGTACTGTTGGTTTTAGAGGAGTCTGGTTTATGTGGTGGCCTCTAGCCGAGTTGTCTGATTTACCCAAAGATGCACCGATTCAGTGGTGAAACCCACTTCACTCTCCTGGCCTCTAGCCCAGCATCTCACACCCAAGACCTACCTTTCCATCTCGTCACAAACATCTTTTTGCACAACCTGTCCATATTCAGAGGCATCCCGTGCTGTTGGGACATCTTCTCCCTGTCTGAAGCAGCTTCCCTTCAGCAGCTCTTCACAGGCAGTCCCCACAGACAGCTGGAGCCGTGGCTTTGCCAGAGCAGTGTCTGGGCTTCCTGGAGAGAGGTTCACTCTGGCCTGGGTTTGGCACTTCTGAGCCTCCCTGAAGTGAAGGAGAGTTGCTTGCTGTGCTGTCCTGGGACTGTTTCACCACTGCAGAGTTTGAGGGAATGGTGAGATGGGAGGTAATACAGCAGTTACTGCTATGGGGTTAGGGGTGTGTATGGGTTTTGGCTTCTCAGCCTGAGACACAGTGTGAGACTGTGGCATTGCTGCTTCAAACTTCTCCATCTGCTCCCTGTCCCCCTTTATTGTTGCCCTGTAACAGAAAAAGGATTGACAAGCTTGTGAAGACTCAGTCAATCTCTGTTTGTGGTGGGAACAGGTAGAGAAATGGGGCTCTCGGGCCCCTCTTCTGGGCCAGGCCAGGGCAGGATCCCTTTAGTGCCAGAAGACTCCTCTGAGGACAATGCTTTTCCCTCCCTCCTGTCTGTGAGCAGATACAAATTGTCCCACCGTGCTCTGTGGATTTAACTGCGTTACAAAAAATGTCCCTGCTGAAATCCAATGCCCTTCACAGGTGATGAGGGAGAAAAATGTATCTGAAATTGCCCATCTGGTACGTGTATTTGGATTCCTCCCCCTCCATCTCACTGCCCTCAGTACTAGGAAATGCCCAAACGCTGTTAACAGCCCATCCCCTCATAACTGCTGCTTCATCAGGGCGGCCTCCATTAGAGGAGAAAGCAAAGGGGCTTTTTTTCATCTGGTGATGGGGAAGAAAGAAATCATGTTTGGATCCAGGGGAAGGTAGGGAAGGGAAGAACAGCCCCAGAGCACTAGACATTGGAGATGCTGTTCTGTCCTTCGAGCAAGCAGTGCCAGAAAGCTGAGATACCACAACTGCCTTTGGTGGCTCACATGCCATAGGCACATAGCACTGTGCAGCAGCAAGGCCGGACATCTGTGCTGAGCAGTAATTTTTTCTCTTGGGTTAAGCAGAACTTCAGAGTAGAGAGAAGGAAACAGTGAGTTTGTGAATTGTGGGGAGAGAATTCTATTTGTCTGCTTCTGATTTGCTGTTCTTCTCTACTTCTGCCTGGCTTTTGGGTAATCACTGTGACAACTTAGCCTCTTCTTCCCTGGGTGAATTACCAGTAAACCAAAAGTGACTTTTCCTTTGTCCTGGTTGTCTGGGGGCGACTGTAGTCAGCACCTGATACTTGGGGAGGGAAAGATGGGTGATATTTCAGTCTCTGTTCTCTGTACATTTGGTACATACCTTCCATAGCCTTGTGTGTTCTTTCATTGTCATAGAACAACAGGCTGCTCCCTCATTGTGGGTTTCCCACCTGAAGTGTGGCCCCGTGTTCTCTGCAGAGGTTAGAGCAGTGTCTTCTTAATGGGGCACTGAGCAGACTTTTCTACCAGCCACATCAGGCCTTAGTGCTAGCTGAGAATAAAGCTGGAGAAAAAAGATAATATACCAGTGTCCGAATGGGAGTTGAGACTGTACTGGTGGGCCCATGTCCCCTAAGGCACACATTTTTGTCCTGGAGGTTGCAGCTCTTGGTTGCTTTTGCAAAATGTTTTGTTATTTCCGTTCTTGTACCATAGCAGAAGTGAGCCTCTTTCAAGAGCCTTGTTTCTTTTACAGGTAAGTTATTGGGGTTTTCAGTAATACTTGCATCTAAAGCAGCATGAACAATAGCATATTGTTAGTCGGAAAAGCAGCTTCAGCATTTGATTTAATGTCTTTATGGAGGAGGCAACAGAGCCAGCCCTGGTGTGGGACCACTGGAGTCCAATTGTACTTGTCAGGAAAACATGCTAAATTCCTCTCCCGCTGTGTCATAATTTTTTGGTTTATTAGAAGCACTCTGAGTTTGCTCTCTCTTGCCTGGCTAGCAGGAATCCTCATTTCACCTCTTCCTGGTCCTCCTCCTTCAGTGCTCAGATCTTGCTCATGCTCCACAACCTGCTTTAGCACTGTGTGCCCCTCACACTGACCTCAGCACAGATGGATTTTTTAAGCTCTAGCTGCCAGGTGTGCCACACAAAGCTGGACTTTAGGTGCTGTGCTGCCTTGGAAATAGTCAGTCCAAGGCAGCAGTTACCTCTGACAGCCCTGTTGTTCTTCATTCCCTTACAGCAGAGGGGTTCTCAGCTCAGCCTGGACACCCCAAGTGTGGATAGCCACCTCCCCACCTCAGACCTATCACTCAATTGCCCAAGGTATGTGGTTGTTTCACTCAAACCCACCAGGAGCCACCTTCAAAGCCTAGGTACTGCTTTGGTTGCCCATACTTCTGTGCAATCCACCATCTTTTCCATCACTGTTGCTGCTGTTTCGCTCATTGGGCCTGATGACTCTTGCAGGAAGAATCTAGGAGCCAGCAGATTCCCAGCACCCAGCACTTAAATGGTGCTGGACAAGGAGCAGCCATCCATCCATGGTGGTGAAGGTCCAGCTGAGGACACAGAGCCCAGCCCTGGCACAGGCAGTACTATTCTGCAGGAGACAGCTTTGTTACTGCTGCCAGGTAGGGGTGTGCCTCTGCTCTCAGGGTTCCCCAGACAGGCAGAGGCAGGGCTGAGGAGAGGTGATTGTTGGTGCAGGTGAGGAAGGAGAAGGTTAGAGCGGGAGATGCTGGGATACACTTGGTAGAAATCCTGGCATCCTTACCCTTCCCATAACAGGCAGGACAAAGGTGTAGGGCCAGGAACTGCCACTGGCAGGTCTCTTGATGGTTCAGGGGTGCTATCAAGGGGCTTTTCTGCATTTCTTGCATTCTTTTCACAAGCGCTGCTGCGTGGAGCCAGGTGCAGAGATAGCAAGAGGAAATGGTCATCTTCCAAAGCGGTGTTATATCATTACACAGTGGGCAGGTCAGCAGGAGGGTAATGTCTGTGGACAGCAGCCTGGATGTACTGGAAAGGAGAGCAGAGCAAATATTTGAGAGCTTTGTTCCCTAACCCAGCTTCTCGGGGCCCAGGCTGGCACTGGCCGTGAGCACAGTGGTGTTCATCCCCAGTGAGCTCTATAAAGCTCCCTGAAATCTTTGTCATTCTGTCTGAAGAGGGATGAGCAGTAGTGGCATGATGGAGTGGAGGTTATTGTACAAACCTAGACCAGCAGAGCTTGTTCATTATCGGGATAATATGACCAAGATGAGACCAGCTGGAACATGTGAAAATAGAAAAATTAGTGGTTATCTGCTGAAGGGGCCTGTAAACTTGTTCCAAACACACAAGTCTGCTTCCAAATATTCTGCTGAGATCCTTGCCAGCTACAAACCAGTAGAGCCACCAACTTCATGTGATTCCTGCCCTGCTTCCCACAAGTCCTGCTGTCCTGTAGCCAACTAGTGCCAAATGGCAGGTCCTAGCCTGCCTGGTGGGCTGATGTGCTTGGCCCCCAGCCAGTCCTCACAGTGAGCACGTGAACCCATTTAAGGTGCCTTGATGCCTTGGTCACCCCAAAGCAGTGCAGAGGTCGGGAGGGATGGGGGGAGGAAGACAACCAGAGAAGCGGGGGCCAAGGAGCTCTCCTGCTTCTTAGAGTTGTAAAACTGACAGGAGCCACCAAGAATTCCCAACTCCTCCAAGTTAGCTCCTGACCTTGGAGCTCTGCTCACCGCCCCCTCCCACGCTCCCCCAGCACAGCTCAGGGGTTTCACAGGAGGATGCACTCAAAGGAGCCCTGGATTCCCCCTGTTTGGAGAGCTGCACTGTGCCACTGCAGTGAAACTCGTCTCATTTCAGTCCCATGACCTTCACCAGCCAAATCGTTTGCTGTCATTCCCTTCTCTTCCCTCTCCCCTACCCTGGCAGTAACTGTGTGCACATAAAAGCTTAGTGAATGCTAATCAGGATAAATGTGATGGTGTTTCTAGCCCTCTGAACACACACTTTATGACTGTTGTGGATTTTAGGTTTTTTTGGTGGGTTTTGTTCTGTTTAAAAAACACAACCCCTCCCATGGAGTTTTTGTTAACATAATTGTGTTGAGCAAATTTGAAATATTTGAAAGCTTTTAAGTGCCTGTTATATATACATCCAAGGTTTGTCTTGGAACACGCTAGGTTGCAATAGGCATTTTCCAATTAAGTGAAACAGCAGTGAGGATAATGGGTTTATGGAAATGGAAGAGCCATGCTGGAGGGAGACGGAAAGCCAAAAAGCATTAATCTTAATAGGATCCTTTTTCTTTATTTTTTTTAGCTTTGCTTTTCCTTTAAACTTTTAAAAAATTTCCCTAGGCGTGTCCCTGCCTCTGCAGTGGCTCATTCTATATCTAGAGAATCTCTTCTTCTTTTTTTCCTCATTTACTGCAAATTTCTCTCCTTTTTTTTTTTCCCCCCTTTCTCTCCAAGAAATCATCGACACTATCCTTCCTACAGTGATGGTAGCTCGTGCATGCAGTCATCTGTCACTTTAACTGAGCATGCAGTGTGGGAAATGGGGAATTCACAACCTTCTGCTCTGGAAGGCAGAGTAACACTCCAAAGAGCCAAACCCTCCCTCCCTCTGCCTCTGGGAGAGGTTTGGGCTCTGGGCCAGTTCTGCAGCCCAGTCACCTTGGGCCAGGCTCCTCCCTTCTGTATGGTGAGTAAACATCTTTTCCAGGAGGCTTCCCAGTGAAATAAGAAGGATGCAGGGGGCAATCAGTGCCCAGGAGTGGCATCTTTTCATGCTGCTCTGCTTTTGGTGCTGTGCCTTGCTGGGCCCATGCCTGGCCGGGAAGCAGCCAGGTGGGTGGGGAGCTGTGCTGTGGGGGCATCCCCTCTTCAGGAGGAGGCTCTTTGAGCTGAGCTGGGGTCAAAGAGGACTTTTTAATAACTTACAAGCAGAAATCAGGACTTTGAGACAGTAGCCAAATTTCTGGGAGTGACCGAAGCTTGAAGAAAGTAGGGAACTTGTGGGTTGCATATGGCCCATTATGCAGAGGGAGCACTGGGCCATCTCCCAGGGAGGGTGCTGGGCTTAACCCACCACTTTCCTCTGCCTGCCACCTCCACCACCATTTCTAAGCTGAATTATGGAGCATTCCCATGCCCAGCTCTCCCTCCTGCTTCACTGTGGTTGCATGACTACCAATGGGTTTCTGTGAGGTGCTTAATTGGGCTACATCTCTATAGGAAAGCTCACCTTGGCTCTGGCATGGATGTTTTTAGTCTCCTTCCTACCCCTGGCTGTAAAAGCAGACTGTGTTTCTTTAAATTCACTCACTCCTTTACAGTTGCTGTTTTGCAGGAAACGGTGCTTAGATCTTTAATCTGAAAACAAAAGAGCTCAGACTCCCCAGCTGTATTTATCTTTGTCCAAATCAGAAGGATTGGAGGCTTAGACACCAGGAGCCTCTCCCTAGAGGTAGGTGCATTTCAATAGGGGATGAAGGGATATATATATATAACATTCAGGTTAGATAGGCTTTTGCATGGTAGGGGCCCCAGAGGTACTACATAATTCCACTCTATTGAGGTTCTAATTCTGCACCTGTCACTGCAGTGTCAGTGTGATGTCAGAGCAGGTCACTGGGGAGAGCATATTGATCCCATCTGTCTATGGTTTGCAGCAGCCTCGGCATCCTTTATGTCCAGTGCATCAGTCCTTGCCCACTTTCCACTCTTCCTCCTCTAACAGCAAAATCTTTCATCCATGAGCCAAAGTGAAATGGCTTCACCAGCTCTGATGTCCTCAGGAAATGTCTTGGGCTTCTGCCACGAGTACAGAGACTACTTCCACACCCAGAAGCTTTCAAGCAGTAAACTGGATTAAGACACACAGCCCTGGGCTTCCCTGTGACCTTTGGGCATTTAAACAGTCGGCCTGGCATCGTCAATATGAGTAGACTTCTATCTGGTTAACAACCCAGCACTCTGCCGGCACGGAAAGAGCTGAAATAGAAGTTTTGCCTAGGCTTTCTTGGAAAAGTACAAAAAAATCAACCAAACCAGTAAGTGATAACCAGACTTTGTGCTTTTATTTCCCCATGATAGGTTTCCCTTTGTTCTCAAGCCCCTTCTGTTTCTGTCTCATGCTTGCCCTCAGAGCATGGTTTTTGAGATCTAAAATCCTGTGTTTGTGTGTGTAAGGGTTGTAAAGGCTTTCCCCGAGCTCTTCTCCCACTAGAGGGTACTCCTGCTGCATCAGGAGCAGGCAGTTGGGCTGGACTTGTTCGCAATGCGTCCCTCTGCTTTGGAAGAGTCTGTTCACAGACAGCAAAACCTGGAGGTGCTCACTCCTGCTGCTTCCCTGCCTCAGCAGCCCTGGTGCTGCTTGTGTAAGGGCCCAGAAATACTCTGGTGTGATTGTGGCCCCTCCTGTTTCCACCTCAATGGTTACACAAAGCTCTGCTCCTCTGTGAGGAGGAGATAGTTTGTCTGAGCCACCTTCCCTCAGCCTGGGGGCCTGAGGTTGGTGCCAGCTCCAGGGAGCATGTGGAGAGCCCCTACACCACACCACCAGGTTTTGATTTGAAAATGCTCTGATGGCTTCATGGTCCTGCAGAAACAGGGCTGCTGCTGAGCCGAGGGGTAGAGTTTGGGTGCTCTTGCTTTTGGGCATGTTATCAAGGTCAGGAAACAGAAATTTTACTGACCACCCTTTTGAGGCAAGAGATCAGACCATGTGGTCTGTTCTGGCCTTGAACTCCATGTGTGTGTTGGCTGTTGATGGATGGGAGGCTCCCTTAAGAGCAGATTGATTTGGCTTTCATGTTGTGAGACTGCAAAAGTAGCTTTGGGTATGGCTGGACCCCCTCCCTTCTCCTCCATGCCTGAATGCCCCTCTGTATTTATGGCAGGCAGGCAGGATGCGGCACACACGGTGCTTTATGCTGCTCCAGGGGCTGTTCTTTCATTGCAGAGTGGTTTCAGCCTCCAAAATGGCACAACTAGCAGGGGCGAGTTTAGTTTTCCAGCTCTCATCCAAAGAAAAGCCCCAGGTTCCTTCCCTGTGGTCCCTCGGATCAGAACTAGACCCTGGTGCCTCGCTCTCCTGCCAGCATCTCCCGTTCACACCTCCCTGCTCTGTAGAAGCCTCTGGGATTTCCACCACTGCTGCTGCTTTCTCTTCTGAGCATGCTCCTGCTTCTGTCTGTTCATGCTGATTAAATGAGTAGGCAGGAATTACAGTCAACCATCCATCACCAAAGTCAGTGTTCCTTTCACCCAGGCAAGATGAAAGAGGTCAAAATCTTTCTTCCCCAGGCTGTTCCTAGCAGTGAGATGGGCAGCTGCAGTTTTCTGGCAGTGCAAATCCTGAGCCACGCTGAGGGTGGTTCCCCTTCCTAAAAGAAGCCCAGGTGGCTCTGTCACCAGCTACACAGAGTGGTATCTTTAGAGCAATGAGGGTCACAACTCAGTACTGGTAGTTGGTTGAAAAGTCTCCTCTTCTCAGGAAAACAAAACATCATCCTTTGCCAAAGAGGGGGCCTGCAGCATATGTTGGTATTTGGAGCAGTAAATCCCAAATGTGGACTGTGAAGGGGAATGCCACTGTCCTATCGAGTCTATCTTAGCACCTCTTACTTGTATGTGCTGCCTAGAGGTGGGCTCCTAAGTGTGTGCTGTCAAACATGGGTGAGTAGATAATCCAAGACATTAAATGCTCTACTGAAGCTTTTGGTCCTCTCTGGCCAAGTCTATAGGCTATGGGATCTTGCAAGAAGTCTAGTGGTGGTTGGGATGTAGCTATTCCTGGAAGTATCAGTAGAGTTGGCTCCTCTTCGGATATCTGTGTAGCTGCCAGAGGTGGGCTAAGGAATGACATCCGTGAAGCTGGAGGGTAAGTTACACCCTAAGAACCAGCAAAGGCTTCTCTCTTGCCCCAGCCTGACAGCACTGAGGTAGCAGAGGCCGTGGTGGGAGGCTGGAATAGCATCTGCTGTCCAGGAGTAGAAAGGAAGTTGGGGTGACAATCAGGAAGAGGAAAATGGAAAACAGAGCCTACAAAGGGGAGTAACTCACGACTGTGACTAACTGTTCCTCTTGGAAAACCTGAAGAAAGTAATCTAGTAGCTCAGAATTACAGTAAATTACAGGCCTGGCTTAGTGTGGCTGCTGAGTGCTCTCAGCCTCTATCGATTTCAGCACCAGGCTCTGAATTGCTGCCAGGCAATGAGCTGGCTGGTGCCTCAGCCCTGAGGTACTCCCCTGGGCCCGATTCTTCTCTTTCTCCCAGTTTCCACCAGTGGCAGTGGATGCTCTCAGCCAGGCCAGTGAGTAGTGAGGATACTTTGTTTTACCCCTGTGTAAATGCAGAGGAATTTCCCAGGCTGTGACAGCCCTTTCAGGCTTGCCCTTGTGTATCTCCAACTCCTGGTCATTAGCCAATATTCTCCTGAAGGCAGTGGGATGTCTCAGAGCTGTGTTGGGAGCGGGAGTCTCTGTTTCCTTCTGGCACCCCCAGCCCCTCAAAGCCAGGGCAGCCCTGAGCAGCTCCATGCCGTGTGCCTCTGGTTCTTTCCCAGCCCAGAGTGGATCAGTCTGGGGGCTGGAGAGACCATCCCATCCCACCTTGCTCTGCTGAGGCTGCTCTGGGAGCTGTTGTGCAGACAAAGGGCTGTTGGCTGGTTTGTGCAGCCTGCAGCAGTTAGGCCACGCTGAAGGTGATTTTTGGAAGCAGGGCCTTGCTGCTCCTGAGGACAGAGAGCATGTGGAACATCCCCAGGCGGGGAACATGAGTCAGCTCTGACCTGTCTGGTGGTGCTGACAGGTCTCTGACAAGCTGCTGCTCCTCAAACAATATAGGAGTCTATTGAGCCAGAGCTCCCTAATGGAGAGGTTTGAGAGGGAGCATTAGACTTGCTAATCAGAGGGTGTCTGGTGCCCTGTGTTGGGACAGCTTTATTCCTAACAGTGAGTCATGCCGGCTCAGGTTCACAGCCCTGGGGGTGGGCAGAGTGTAAATAGAGAGAAGACTTGCCCTTAATAAGAGCTGCAGCCCTGTAATTGAGCAGCTCCAGTCCCTGAGATGTTCCCAGCTTCCAGCTGCACTTTATTCAGCTAAAAATCTGCTGGATTTGCTCAGTTCTCCAGTTTTTCTTCTCTTATTCTCCCTTGATCTTTCCACATCATGCTTGGCATGGAGCCCTTCCTCTCCCCTGTTTTATATGCCTTCACTTAATCTGTGGTACCTATTTTGTGGCTCTTAGTGTGGTGATCTCCAAGTTGGGATGTTTGTTGTTCTGTGCATCGAAGTTAATGATAAAATACACAGTGTGGTACAGAGCAAAACTAGCAGGGATCCTTTGCAAAAGAGCTGCTCTTGTGGGTGATGGGGATGGATTCAGGATGTGTTCTTCAGGGTTCACTGACGCTTGGAGACCAGCCATGGGTGGCTGGGCTTTGCTGGAGGTCTGTCCAAGCTGTCTTGGAGGTGTGGAGTGGGCACAAGGCTGGTGTCATGGCTGGGGAATGGGGGCCAGCAAGAAGAGATGAGAGCAGGGAGTGAGGCAGAATGAAGCCAAGCTGAGCTTGGCCAGTGGGGCTTTGGAGGGGCGATGTTAAGGAATAAGTCTATGGCTAGGGGAGAAGCATGGAAGAGCTGTGTTTTGGGGTATCAATCCAAATCCCAGAGGATGGACCAGCATGTGAACACATCACATGAGGAAATCCTTAGTACCAGCCTCGAGCATGTGGGGGAAGGGGAGACAAAACTAATGAAGATAGATATTATACCTGGAGGGGTGTTTGCTCTTGCTTCCATTAGGTACTCAGACATATGAGAAGAGTGAATAGCCTCAGAGACCCAGAATCACCTCAAGAGCTTTACCAGGACCTGTCCCTGTAGTTCCCTCCTTATGGGCCGACACAAATGAAGTGACTAATGATGGTTACCCCCAATTACCACAAAACAGCTTAAAAAATGAGCACCTTTAAAGAAATGGAGCTGCATCAAATCCTTAGTCCAGTGTGTGCTGTGTCTGCAGAGCTGTTTGTCTGATGAAGGGGGGAATAATGTGAGGCTGGGGAGGAGGTTAGGCTGAGAAGAGGGGTGGCTGATCTCAGCCGTTCCAGGTGGGTTCCAGTAGGTGCCAGTCTCACCTTGTGCAGCAGGGGAGAATGGAAACTGCTAGCAATTTTTCACCAAAATCTGAAAACATACAGCACGAGGAGGGGGGAAATGAAAGCCTATAGGAAAGCCTTCTGTTCTTTGGGATGCTCACTTTGCTGCTTCTCCCTACTCAGCAAAGTTTATCTCCCCCCCTGCTCTTTAATTAGTGTGTGGTACAGGAAGAATGTGTTGAGGGAAAGAAAGGGAAATGGGATATTGTGTTTTGATGCCCCAATGGATAGAAAAATGCATGGTTTCCAAATATGATAGTTAATGCTTAATCTGACAGACTGGCTCTTATCAACAGGCTGTATGTGACACCCCATTATGTGATAATGGAATCCTATATGGAGAGCACAGGAGACCCAGTTCCATTCAATTAACTTACAAGCCAGCAAACCTCTGAAAGCATCTTTGTCTTCTCTTTTCCCCACCTCTTTCTCTCTTTTTTTTTCACCCTTAGAAAATGAGCGAGTGAATATTTCTATTTTGTTTTGCAGAGGATTAGTACCAACTAACAGGATTAATATCCTGAGTTGTGTGGCAAATGGAATATTGTTAATAGGGTGATTATTAGAGAATTATATGGAGGGGCAAGAAAATTAAAGCAGTTGAAAGAAAAGCATCTCTGTGTTGGAGAGAGTGCCATTTCTGTGCAATATCCCAGCTGCTGGCCTGCCCGTTCTGGCTCATAATTCTTTATTTCTCAGCTTTGCTCTACCTCTGGGATTGACTTCAGCATCAGCACAGGGCAGGAAGCAATTTCACAGCCTGGAAGTGCTGGATGCCAAGAGCTGGCGTCTCCTCCAGGGCCAGCTACCAGGAGCCTCAAAGTAAAAGGAAGGTGAAGGATTTACAAGTAGCAGATAGTCAACATTTCACCTTGCATTCCAGGGTGCCTTCCAGTGGGGAATAAACTTCTGCTCATGGTGAATGATTCCTCATGTCTCCTTCCTCTGGTGGGCAAAGGCCCATGGGCTGTGACCACAGCAGCAGCAACCAGGGCTATGGGATGTGTGGGGGTGGCCGTGTCCTCTGGGAATGTTTAGCACTTAGAACACTGGCAGCTCTTGGAACACTTGGCAGGGCCAAGTACAGCTGGCAAAGATCCTGTAGGGGTTGTGTGCTGTTGCTGGCAGATAGATGGGCAGCTTCTGCAAACCAGTGGGTGGGAAGGCCTGGAGCTGGGGTTCCCAGCTGGGGAGGCATCTAGCTATGTTCTGCTCAGAGCTTGTGTAGTCCTTGGGAAATTGAAGGACGCTTGTTTCCCAACCCCTGTATGTGTGTATGTGTCACATTCAACTCAAAGAACATGTGTGAGTGTGAGGCCCTCAAGGAGGGATTCTTTGGAGAGAGGTTTCAGCAGCAGCTGAGTACAGCTGATGTGTAGAGATTTTTTCTGACATCTGTCTGAGAGACTGTCCTTATGCTCTGCATAAACCCTTCAGTCCCAGGCCACAAACCAAGGCTTCCACAGCATGTTACTGGACAGGGAACTGGCACAAAGAGCTTTCTGCCTTAGAGGTGTTATCCCAACCACTGTATTTCATAGAATCATAGAATGGTTTGGGTTGGAAGGGACCTCCAAAGGTCGTCTAGTCCGACCTCCCCTACAAGAAGCAGGGACATCTCTAACCAGTCAGGTTGCTCAGAGCCCCATCAAGGCTGACCTTGAATGTTTCCAGGGATGGGGCCTCCATCACCTCTCTAGGCAACCTCTTCCAGTGATCTACCACTCTCATATTAAAGAACTTTTTTCTAATATCCAACCTAAATCTACCCTTTTCTAGCTTAAAACCATTACTCCTTGTCCAAATGTTTAGAGGTGTGTAGGCCTGTGCCTTCACAGGTATTTGCTGTAGAGGGCTTTTTCTGAGCATCTAATAGGGATGTGTTCCCCTGAACTGGATCCCCATTACACCATGAGTCACTACTGTTTATATCAGCTGCCAATCTCTCCCAGTGGCAGCTATTTCTGTCTACCTGCCTTGTACACAGAAGAGATTTAGCACTTCATTTTAAAAAATTTTTTTTTAATGGAACCTTCTTTTAATTCTTTTTTTTCAAGCATTTTTTATCTTAGTTTGTTTTTCAGCAGCTGATGAGCTGTCTGGAGTTGAGCTTCCCTCACCTGCTACTTCTTGTCCTGCTGTAAAAGAGATCTCCAGTGCTATTTTGCAGCAGATTCAGCTTTGTCTAAAAGAGTACTTTGCCACTGAGTAAGAGTGTCATGCCACCTAGAAATGAAAGGCTAGGATGAGAAACAAAGCACTTTGCATCAAACAGTCATTTTAAACACCGTGGAACTGCAATCCAAAGTGGAAGGTTCCCTTTGTTTATAGCCCTTGTCACCCCCAGGAACTTTGCAGCAAACAGTAAATAATCCCTTCCTGCAAGTAGATCAAAAAGGCCTGACCCTTTTTATTGAAAAGAGAAGGGAAGTGGGTCATGTGAAGGGCTATGTCTCAGCTGTGCTGGGGAAAGTGGTAGCAAAGCTGAGATCTTGACCCAAATCTCCTGAGGTCCTTGGGGCTGCTCTGTCCACAGGGCTCTGCTTTCTGCTGGGCTCTGGGTTCCCTCCCTGAGCTGCCTGTGCGCACTCAGAACTTCCCATCTGTCAAAGTCAGTTAAACTAAACACAGTCATTCCCTGGCCTTTATCAGGACCAGGATTTTCCTTTTTCTTTCCACATCCCAGTCATCCAAGGCATCTCCTGCCTACCTTGGGCTTTCCCTGTAGCAGAGTAAAGACTTAAGTTGTGTAGGAGCTGTGTGCACTTCCAGGGAGGAGGAGGAGGGCTCCTGGGACCTGCTGGGAGGCTGCTACAGCATCGCTGATTTTCTGTGTGCACGAGGCAGGGCCACAGTTCTCACAGTCACACCTGCAGACCCAGCAGGAACTGCCAGTTCACTCATCTTACAGCTCAGTCAGCTGAGGGCAGGCACTGGTTAGGCAGGGGCTCAGACCTCCCTACAAGAGGATCAGTGTGAACAGCCCGAGCCCTTTGCTAGTGCATGAAGGCAGCTGCTCTGAGGCAGGACGTGTAGGAACAGCAGGATGGTGTTTTACCTGTACCTCTTTTACGTCTGTGGAAGGTAGAAGTCTACGTATTTTAAAGGTAAGTTCCCTTATGCCAGGCTACGAAAAGAGTCTTCAGAACACCCTCAAGGTTTCCATTTAATTACCAATTGCATCTGATTTCACAGAGCAATTTCTAAGCCTCCAGCAAGGCCTTTGGCAGTTCTTTCATCTCTCAGGCTTATTGGGGAAAAGCTGTATTAAACGTCTTTTAATCCTGCCTTGGATGCACTGCCTTTGATCACCTACAATTTTATACATCTGTGCTCAGGCTCACGTTCCTACGTACATGCTTCCCCATCCAAAATGCTTTAAACTGTGTCCATTGATTAGAAAGTCTCTCCTGACTAATATAAAGCATCTTGCAAACTTGACTGAAATATCCTCATAGCTAATGATGATCCAGAGGGTCTGGGTGATCTGACTGTAAGTTTTAACATTGCTGGGTAGGCTGAGGAGTTGTCAATTCCTTTATATTTTACTCCATGTTTTCTTCATAGAGAACAAGTTTCTGCAGAGGGAAAGAAAACAGTGAATGTTCTGGCATGAAGAGAGAGAGAGAGCTTTAGCCAGATCTGGGAGGAGACTCTTTTGTGTATAACTTCAGTCTCAGTTGAGTGTGGGACACAAGAAGGTGGGATGTTCCCCGAGAGGATGCAGAAGTCTACACCCTAAAAAGCCAAGATTTCTCCAGTTCATTGAGGGCAAGGTCAGTACAAGGAGCTGGAGCTCTGAGCTCTTAGTCTGATGTCCCCATTACAAGACACTGTGCCCCTTAATATGCTTCCTTTCTAAGGAGAATCTGATCTCTTTTTTGGGAGGATCATGGTGGTAACAATAAGCTTGCCCTTGGGATCCAGCTGGACTCCCAGTGCTCCTGAGCACTGCAAGTGTGCTATGGGAGCTGTGCCACCTCACAGGCTCTCCTTCTTGCCCATCACAGGGGTCTCTGTGGGAGCACTGTCACTTGGAAGAGTCCCTGTGTCCGTCAGGGAAGGAAAAGGAAAACCAGGAAAAGGTGCATGCTGTTCTGGGGTGGATGTATGCAAAACTTCCACCACATATGGACAAGCACTGGTGGGACTACCTGTCTGAGAAAGGCAAACAAGCCATGCCCTAAAGCTGCCTCTGTAAATGGGGCCATCAGCCTGCACCAGCAGCTCCATGTGACCACCCGGACTCACACCATTGCTGCCTGAACATATGTTTGTTTCAGCTACAACAAGGAAACTGAGTGTGGGGTCATGTCGTGGAGGCCTTGGGTTTGCTTACTGGAGCAGGAACAATCTTTTTCCCAGAAAGTCATTATCTTGATACTCAAAGAGAACAGCCAGAGAGGTTTGTGATCTAAGCAGCCAATCTGAAAATAGCTCAGCTCTGTAGGAAAAGTGAGATCAACTGCCAGATGGGTCAACTCCAACCCCTTGCTCTGCCAGGAGCAGCATGTTTTGCACTTTGCAGCTTTGACATGGGATCTTCAGGATGTGCCATTATCAGGCAGAGGCTCTTTAGGTGTGTGTCCCTGGGTGCCCATAGCCTGTCTGTTTAGAAGCATCATACTTAAAAAGAAAACATGATAGTTTTCTTCTGCTCTGTTTTTGAGGTCTTGGTGCTGCTGCTCTCCCCTCACCTTGAAGGCTTGAATTGTGTGTGTGTGACAGTGCTTTTTGTGCAGTGGGAATGCCATGAGATCCTTCATAAACTCCTCTTCCTGCATGGCAGATGAACCCATGGTTCTGGCTGGGAGGATGAACTAGTGTAATTTCCTTTCTCTTGCTCTATCAGAAAAGAGAATGAATCCTAAAGGAATCTGATCCAAGAGTTAGATGTGAAGATCCAGCACTGGCACACTTGCTGGGTCTGATAGAAATGTGATCTGAGGTGGCAAATGCATTGTGGGGTCTCAGCGATGTGTCAGCTTGCTAATGACTCTGAGCTTCAAGAAGCTTTGACTGATCCCTCCGGGAGCTGGCAGAAAAAAATGTAGGAAGACTTGGGGGAGGGGGAGAAACATTTTTGTCAAAATCAAAACATTGAATGGAAACACGTATCTTCCAGCATCATTTTAAACTGGGATGTGTCAAAACAAATGCTTTTATTTTGATTAGAGCGAGACGTTTACAATTTTTACTGTACCTTTTGATAGGGAAGCAACACATTTACCATATTTTTATTTATGTCTCTGCTTTTTGGATAATGATCAGAAATGAGGAACTGCATATTTTCAAAGTGAATTCTTGGCATTTCCATTCAGAGCTTTTCTATTTCTCATTGATGATGAAAGCAGATGTGGATGTTCAGCCAGAACCACCTACAGGTGAGAACTCAGGCATTTCAGATTCTCTCCTCTGGCTCTGGCATCTTCTCTTCAGCTGTAGTCTCGTTGTGCAGCCTTTGGAGGGACTGCTCTGGGTGTTTAATGGTGGTGCCATTGAAGCTAAAAGCCAAAATTCACCTTTTTTCTCAGTAGGGAGTATTTGTACAAGTGTGTTCTGGACAACCAAATACCGAGCTGAAGGCATAAGTGGTGGTCAAAATACAAGGCAGAAAGGTGCATTTTTGGCTGCAAAAAGGTGTCCAGCAACAACCCTGGCTTCTTGGTGGAGTGAGTTAATCCCCTCGTTCCACCTCGAGCTTGTCTCTTTCCTTGAGACAGGAGGAAGACTTTTTCCATCTCTTCTGCCTGCCAGCACGACAAGGGCTGGGCTGAGCTGTCGGAGTCAAACATGGCTGCAGAAGCTGATGATAACCTCACCCACCACTGCTGTCATTCCTTTCCAGCCAAGCAGAGCAGCTCTTGTGAAACGCTGCTGAAATGAATGTAGGATCTTGGCCTTTGCTCTTCCTTTTGCCACTGGTTTAGTAGGTGGATCTGAGTGGGGTGTTCCCATGGCTGTGCCTCAGTTTCCCTTTCTGCCCAGTGTCTGTGATCTCGAGCTGTTCTGTTGTCTCTGTCCAAAAGAGGTTCCTGTCCACACAGTTTGGGAGTGCAGCTCCAGCAACCAGAGTAGTTTTGGAGTGGGGTAGATGGTACCAGCTGAAGGATCTTTTCTTACTTTCTTGTGATCAGAAGGGTACTTGCCCTAGGGCCTGAACTGGCCCAGTTTGAACACCCAGACTGTGAACTGTTGTGCGGGGCTGCTCGGATGGGTGGGTGATGGGGAACTGGGGTGTCTCCCTTGGGAAATCTCTCTTTCCAAACTGCTCTGACAATTTTCCTGCCTACATTAAAGTTCCCGCCTGGAGGAAAAAGACCCAAAAGTGAAGTGGTGTGAGGGGAAAGCAGGAAAGGAATGAAAGGAAACCAAAATAGTATCTGCCCTCCACCTGCTGAACAATTGCTGGGCAAAGGGGGCAATCAACACAGGGCACCCCATGTTGCTTGGTTCTCTCCTGGTTGAAGCAGCATTATTGTGAAGAGTGGTTCCTGTTTCTGGACTGGAATCACACAGAAGTCCTCTTTGGCCCCCCAGGGACAGGGCTGACATGTCTGTCATCCCGGTTGATGAATTGGGGGGTTGGAGCCATCCCATGAGCCTGGCAGAGAGGGGTGTCCTGCTGCTTGCCCGCTTCTTCCATGCAACCTGTTCTCTGCGTTCACTCCTTTTCCGCCCCAGAATTTCAAAACTGTGTAAATAAATCCTGTCATGTACTGAATAGGGCTGCCCTCCAAGAGCAGAGCATGACTGAGCTTTGTTGGGAAGAGCCCATCCTTGTTCATAGTGCTGTGTGTTGAGCAGCTCTGCTCTGGAGGACACAGGGCCAGCCTGGGCTTCAAAGGGAAGGGCTTTGGTGGTCACACTGACCTCGGGGCTGGAGGTGGCATTTTCCTCCCGTTTTTCTTGCCTGCAGGCTGAAAGTAGCTTCTGGGTTTTCTTTTTCACATGTTTGGCCCTAGGCTACTGGTGATTCTTCTCTTAACTGCTTTTTAAAGCATGCAAAGCTCCATGTCTACTCCAGATAATACTGAGCTCTGTGATGCACTTATCATTTTCCCAAATACCTTTTTAATTAAATTGGAGCAGAGCACTCCATTTGCTGGGGCTCTCTGACTCAGCAAGTTTCTTGTTTCTGCTGGGCAGACATTATCCTGCTCATCACTGGTGAAATTTGGTGACATTTCACCAGGCTTTGGGATTTGCAAGGAAGTTTTCCTCTGGTAGGCAAATCTGTGCGGGACAAAAAAAGATATTTTTTCTGGCAAAGAGAAGGGCTTGACATGTGGTTCAAAGGGTAACCTCAAGGCTGTGGATTCGGGAGCAGGCAGCTGTTCTGCTCTGTCACAGCCACCTGAGATACTGGTGACCTCTTCTGCTCAACATGGAAAATTTGTTTTCTGCGCACCTTTTGGCTTGGCAGGCCCTCTGCTGCCACGTGCCATTCCACATCTCCCTCCTGGCTGTGAGGGTCAATGGTGGAGCATCTGTCCTGCCCCAGCAGCACCACTTTGAAAACCCAAACCACTGGGGAGATGAAGGTCAGCCAAGTGACCCTCTCCTCCTCTGAAAGCCACTAGCGAGCATCTGAGTCACATTTGCTTTGCTGGAGGAAAAAAATAGAGGTGGTTTTCACTATTTTTGCCACTGTTGTCCTTACAGAAACAGCTCTGCTCTGGGAGAGCACCGTAGTCTTCTCTGCCTTCCAAAGAACAGGGTGATGAACCTTCCCCAAACAAGGGCTGTCCACATATCCTGATTGAATCCATGCCTGTGCCCTGGGCTAGAGCTGTGCAATCCTTTTGCAGGAAATGGGCTGTGGAGGGGTCCAACATGAGCAGCATTTGGCCCATGGAATCTTTTTCTGGCTGGTGGCAATGACCAAGCCAAAGAGAAGATGATTTGATCTCCCCATGTGAGTTCATGGGCATTTTCTCTTGGCAGAGGGCATGAGAAGTCATTTTAACATGTCAATTGAGCAGATTTGTTCCTGATGTTGAGAAAATGGAGGTGATGCCCCAACAAAGCTTTGGAAACACAGCTTTTAAAAGGTCCAACAATGTGTGACAGCTCTGATTGTTCCTCTGATGAATTAACTGCATTGGGTACACACAATGCAACTGGTGGCTGGGTACATCTCCTTACTCTTCATTGAAGTGATTCTGCCACTCTACTCCACTCTTGTGAGACCCCACCTGGAGTATTGCATCTGTTATTGGAGACCCCAGCACAAAAAGGGCATGATTCTGTTGGAGATGGTCCAGAGGAGTGTACAGAGATGTCAGAGTGCTGGAACACCTCTCCTATGAGGACAGACTGAGACAGTTGGGGTTGTTCAGCCTGGAGAAGAGAAGGTTCAGGGGAGACCTTATTGCAGCCTTCCAGTATCTGAAGGGGGCTACAAGAAAGCTGGGGAGGGACTTTTTACAAAGGCTTGTAGTGACAGGATGAGGGGTGATGGGTACAAACTGGAAGAGGGGAGATTTAGATTGGAAATGAGGAGGAAATTCTTCACTGTGAGGGTGGTGAGACACTGGCACAGGTTGCCCAGGGGAGTTGTGGATGCTCCATCCCTGGAGGTGTTCAAGGCCAGGCTGGATGGGGCCTTTAGCAACCTGGTCTAGTGGGAGGTGTCCCTGCCATGGCAGGGAGGTTGGAACTAGATGATCTTTGAGGTCCCTTCCAACCCAAACCGTTCTGTGAATCTATGAATCTATGATTCTGTGGTCAGGTGGGAACTGAGAGTTGATGCCTGGTAAGGGGTAAAACTAGCAGCCTGAGAGCAGGCAGGAACACAGAGAGCAAGAGCAGATTGCCCCAGCAGTGGAAGGAGCTGTAACACCAAGTCCTGCGTCGGTCAGAACCGAGAGAGCAGCGCTCACCTCCAGAGAGGGAGCCTCACAGCAGGCAGGAGTCTTGGCCTCACAGTTTAAGATTGGAACCTGGAATTTCCTCAGTGAAACTGGTAAAGTTGGTGTAAGAATTGCAGTCTAGGCAAGTCTCTGCTTGGCTCTGAACATATTTGAAGGTGTCTCTGGCCTCTGGGGTTCAGGTTGTTTTCATTTCTTTTTTGTGGTTACCTAAGAGGAGCTTACACGCTCAACCTGGATGTTTCACAGTGATGTTCTGGGACTCACCCAAGGAAAGGGTTTGCATCTTTGAGACATCTCTTTTTGTCAAAGACAATTGAGTCAGAGATGTTCAGGTTTGTTGAGTTTTGGATTTGATTTTTCTTTTGTCACAACAGTTTTGTCTTGAAAAATGTCATTTTGATGAAACAGAATTGTTCAGGAAATCTCCCTGATTTTGACAATGCTGCTTGGAAGGGAGCTGGGGAAGAATGTCTTGAAAGTGCTGGAGCTCCCAGTTATGACATTTTCTGAATGGAAAGGAGTTTTGATTTATTTCTTTTTCTTTTTTCAAAATGATGTTTCAAAATGTACTATTTTGTGGGGGAACAAAAAAGGTTGAGTTTGAATGAAATGCCTGAAAAAAAGGAAATCAAATATTTTGACTGATCCAAGGCACTTCTTCAGCATTTCAGTTTGCAACTTTGTTGGCTTTTCGGACAACACAGGATGATTAAAAAATTGTTGGTTGTTATGTTCTGCTATCCATACTCCTGGATGTGTTTCTAGGCTGATGTATGAACCATGCTTTTTTTTGTGGTGATAAATTACTTGGTTCCGTAACTGAAAAAAACTGTTTCAATCCATTAACTCCAGAGAACAAAATACCCCAACTCTCCTGATTCACGGAACCATGCAAGGATCTTCCATTGTATGAATTATTCAGGAGCAGTGGTGAAAATGAAGTACCCATTACATTTACAAATATTCCACAAAGAGTTCAAGGCTGAGCAGGAATAGATCAGACAGCATTTATTGTAAAGCCTTGCTGAGCATCACTGTAGCTGTAATTTCCCGCAGTAATTAACACGAGATCTGCAATCCAGCTTTGAACAGGAGATTGGACCTTTCCCTGCAAACTGAGGAATCCTCTGTGTTATTACATGGTACAGGTGACTTGGAACATTGAGCCTTTGTCTAAAATTAGTCCTCAGTGTGGTGCATGATTAAAGAGGAATTGTTCCTTCAGGCTACTTGGGATTGATGTTTTCTATTAAAAAATGCATTGCTAAGGATTTGTGAAATATAGAGAGCTTCTCTGCTTGCATGGAACTTACTATGCAGATATACTTAAGCTATCAGATAAGTGATAAATGATTTCTATAGGTTGGATGGGTAGCATGACCCAAGGGTAGGGATTTTTAATTCTTTTTCTTCCCCTCTAAGCATTGGAGAGAGCCATTTGTCAAGTCAACCAAGTGAGGTGCCACAGATCATGTCAAAGAGTGTTCTGTCTGGAGTGGGCACAGCAGGAGTTAGTAATGTTGCACCTCCTCAAACTTCTTCATTTCTACTAAATTTCCCTACCCTTTTCCTTGTTTTTGAACTACACTTTCTTCTGGCTTCTGATGTTGTGACTGCACTCTGAGTGCTGCTTGCTGGGAAACCTGCCAGCACCACTGGAAACGAGCAAAAGAACCGTCTAATGGTGTCTGAACAACTTTCTCTCTGCCCCTCTACTGGGCTGACAACTGGGAATTAGAAGACAAAGTAATCCCTTCATCTCCCATTCCTCTCCCAACAGCCAGTGCTTTGTTCTTGATCATCTGTCTTGCTCATGTGTGTCCTCAGCACCTCACCAACCTGAGGAATCAGCCACGTCACAGGACCTGGTTAAATAAAAGCCTCCTGTGGCTCTTGTCCCACCCTGAGCACGAGGCTTTCCATTTCCACCTGGGAGCACAGGTTGTGTTTTGATTGATGTCAGACCTCCTTGGAGAGAAGTCAGAGGCATGGGGTGGGGAGAGCATGGAAAGGGCAATGTCCTTGTGTCAGAAATAAATGTGGAACAGGAGATCTTTGCATTTCGTGTTTAAGTTCTCTCTCCATAGCTGCAAAAGGTGATGGGCTAACAGTGCCCTTGGGCAGAACTAAGGCTTTTAAGCTGTGGGTTGTGTCAGGTTGTGTTAGCTGTATCATTGGATGGCTTCTTGGAGGATGTACAGAGGAGGCCCCAGCAATGATGGGAGGGCTGGAACCCCTCTGCTGGGAGGCCAGGCTGGGAGAGTTGGACTTGTTCAGCCTGGAGAAGAGAAGGCTCTGGGGAGACCTTCTTTTAAATGGGGCTGTCAAAAAGATGGGGACAGACTATTTAGCAGGGCCTGTTGGGACAGGACAAGGGGTGATGGTTTGAAACTAAAAGAGGGAGATTTAGACTAGAGAGAGGGAAGACATTTTTCACAGTGAGGGTGGTGAGAGCCTGGCCCAGGTTGCCCAGAGAGGTGGTTGATGCCCCATCCCTGGAACCATTGCAGGTGAGGTTGGCTGGGGCTCTGAGCATCCTGCTGTAGTTGAAGATGTTCCTGCTCACTGCAGGAACCTTTAAAGGTTTCTTCCAAACCAAACCATTCTATGATTATTGTAATTTTTAATTATTTTTTTTTGTACTGAGAGGGTCGTTGGCTTTGGGTTGGACAAAACTTCTCCTCATGGTCTTATTTTTGAGGCATAAGATACAGAGTTTGTTCTTGATGGAGTCAAATATTTCTAGCACCATACAATCCTAAATCAGGATTTTAAAAACCAAGACTTTTTCTAATTACTTCCAGAACATTAATTCACTGCTGGACATTGTGATTCTGTTGTGTTAAAGTCCATACATAGACTATAAGAATCACTGGCTTGAAGAATTATCTACTTAACAAAATAGAGTAGGGGAAAAGTTATTAGAACTGCTCTCAGGTTCGAAATGTGTGAAATCCTTAAAAAAACAATCAGTGGTGGAGAAGGTAACTCATTTGGAAACTCAATCCTTACCTTTCAGTTAGCTCTGACTCTTATGGATTGGTGAAGAGTAGACAGGAGATAGTGACTGCTCAGGGCATCACAGTGGAGAAAAGTGACAGTTCTGCAAAAAGGACCCTTTTCTGGAGGAATCTATTTGACTGCATGTTTGGCTGGACTCTTTCTCATTTGTGTTGGAAAAAGAGTAATTAAATCACTTCCCAACAGCTTTATTCTTTGAAAATTGTTTTATAAACTCGAAGTATCTTAAAACAGTTCAACAAAACAATTTAGCAGCATTTTATTACTTATAAGAGCTCTTTGAGCCTTTCCTTTACTCTTGCTGCTGGACTTTAAATCATGGTGCTTCCTGTCGGGCTGCGTCATGTCCCATCAAAGAGAGGATGAGAAGACTTGAGAGACATCTCTGCCATTGAAGCAGGGGATGTCTTACTTCACGTTCTTATAGCACCTAGCACAACACGCCAGGTCATGCTGATACTGCTGTAGAACTCTTTAGTTTCCTTAGTCCTGGAATTACAGTCGTGTTTGGGCTTTATTTGGCCTTCCCAAGAACTTTTTCTTCTCCTGAACATAATGTAATTCACCCAGGGTATGTGAAGAAGAGAAGCTCTGTGGATTGGAACAAACTGTGCTGGCTTTGGATAGCAGGAGATAATCCCCATCTTGTCCAAAGTGCCTTTCCTCTTGTGTTAGCTTTGCAGACAGCATTCACTTGGCTCTAGACAGAATTGTGTGTGACAGTGTCCCCTGTGCCTTGCTACCCTCTCCAGTGAGGAGTGCAGCAGGCTCTTTAATTACTGTAATCTGCTGTGCGTGCTGCTGCTGCTGTACAGCCGTGACTGCAGCCAAAGGACGAGGCAGCTTGGGAGAGGAGTGAGCAACAGGCACAGAGGAGCTCTGCAGAAGTTTAGACACTGCCCACCCCGAAGCAGCTCTGGCTCCAGGAGAGATTCTCACCTCCCTTCTCAGGGGGCTTCTCTGCTTCCCACTCCCCAGGGACATCAGCTGCTGTTCTGGGCATCAGCTGCTTCAGAGCTTCACTGGCTAATGCTGAAGGACAAGGGAGACTCTGCTGCCAGAGTTGATATAAATATGTAATAATTTGGTTTTAATCAGTATTAGCAGTGCTGAGATTACAAAATCAGATCTGCTCATATCACAGCATTCGGGTAACAAGAAACGATCAGTGGCACATTGGTCGAACTCTTTCTTTCCAGCAAAGCATGTAGGTAATTTGAGTATAGATCATAAATGCAGAATCAAAGATAGCATGTGCTGCTTCTGTGGGAAACTCCTATTCCAACATCTTTGTCAACAGGGTGAGTCTAATTGTACACACAAGTCTCTGAAGGCACAGAGAACTCAGCATTTCATTAGTTTGCAAAGGAAGCTTTGGGCTTGTGTTTGCTGAAAATTTGCTTTCATTAAAAGAAAAAAACCAATCTGATAAAGTGGAGCAATATATAGTTTTGTGAACCCTGGCAGATACCCACCTAATTGCAGGGGTAGGCTCAGTATTGCTGCTTGTTCCTTAATGGCTTGGGCAAGTTTCCAAATCAAACCAGGATGAACAGAAATGCACAAAGTACCTTTTGCATTTGTCCGTCCTTCCTTCCTTTCTTTCCTTCCTTCCTTCCTTTTTTTCCTTTCCTTTCCTTCCTTCCTTTCTTTCCCTTCACACTGCAAATTCCTTGCCAAAATCTACATCTTGCTGTGACTTTGGTAGTTTGGTGCCCATGGTCAGGCTGTAACACCCATTTTGACAGTGATTGTGTATTTGTTGCTAATTTCTTTGGGGCAGGATGAGATGGGTGAGTGGGTGACCACATTGCACAGCCATTGCCAATATCTTCTTCCTGCTGAGACCCCCTGAAATCTGAGCATCTATAAATGGTGGCAGCCCAACCCTGGTGCAGCCACTGGCTGAGCAGAGCTGGTTGATCATTTGCTCCTTCATCATTATAATCCAGAACATCCCTGTGCTGCAATGGCAGGGGACAGGGACCTGCAGCCTTTTCTCCCTTACTCTCCACTCTATTATCTCTACAGATAGAGCCAGCAGAGACATGCAATTCACTGGCCATCACAAAGAAGGAGATTGTCCCAATTCACATCTGTTACTGAGCACACAAGGTGAGGGGAGCTCAAGAAAGTCCCTTGGAAGTACCTCAAGCCCCTTTCTGCTTCCTCTGAGGCTGCTGTCTCTGTTATTTCTCTGCAGAAATGTATGATGGACACAGCTCTCTGCATCCACATCTTCCCTGATCACGGTCAGCAGCTGGGGCTCTGGCTGCACTCTTCAATACATGGAAATAAATTAATTGTTTTGCAGGCCAGGGACAGAGCTGAGGCTCCAGCATTTGGCCTTTGCAAACCTGTCCTCACTGTCCGCTCCTTTATCCACCAAGCAGAAGGGAATCAGCAGAGGACCCCTGGCCAGCCGCCCCTGCAGCCTGCCTGCCTGCCCCAGTCTGAGCTGTGCCCTCCACGGGGGCAAGGCTGGGCCCAGCTGGGTTTCTCTGCAGTGGGCTTCCCTGGGGGATCAGTGCCCCTTTGACCCCAGGACTTGCCTGGCAGCTGGAGGTAGCCAAAGCAGGGCTGCAGTTTCTCCCCTTGTCTCCTCTGGGAGCTCACAGATCCTTACTCGGTGTAGTAGCCATCTCAGGAGCTGCTGCTTTTAAAACGACCAGTGCTTGGGGCTGTGCAAGGGGCTGTGGCTGCTGAGCTCTGCTTCCTTCCTTCCCTTTCCCTGCACCCATCACTACACGGGGACTCTGGCTTCTCTTTTTCTCTTTTTCTCCAATGATGGGGCAACTGTTCAGTGCTTTTTGCTCTGGTGCTGGGGGTACAGGGGAGAGGGAGCACGGTCTTGTGTTTAGAGACCTCAGAGATTACACTGTAAAAATATCTGTGCTGAAGAAATCCTTCCACATCTGTCTACATTTTTAGAATTTCAAAGACTGCTTTTCTTTTTTTACCACTAAATTTTGCTTGGCTTTAGCTAAATTTTTTTATTTTTTTTTTTTTGTAAAGAATAACAGTTTTCTCCCTGGGACTTGTCTTTCTCTTCTTGGGAAAAAATCCTCATCTTCAGAAATAACCAAAGAGGGTTTTTTTGAAGAGCTGGGCCCAGGCTGTCTCCCAGGAGCAGTGACACCGTGGTACATGGGAGGGGTTGGCTCCTTTGGAGCATGCATGGTCCCAGCTTGGTGTCCTCTCCTGGACACCGGACTGGGCTCCTCAGAAGCAGGTCAGGGCCCAGCCCCTCTGCCTGCTTTACTTGCTAAGTAGCAAGATGTCTCAGCAAGGCCTCGGAGCCTGTGCTGCGTGTTCAGAATCCAAATCCCTGCCAATAATGCAGAGTTAAAGAAGGGAATTATAATGGTGCTTAACAAATAACAAGGGTTTAAACCGTCTTAAGAACACTGCACTCAGAAAAAGAGGGATTGTTTGGATGGTGGAGCCTGCAGGTATGAAGAAAGGCTTTTATTCCATGTACCTCTGCACTTGCAGTAAGAACTCTGCTGTGTGATACAGGTTGTTAAAATGAATTTATTCTGGCCTTATGTGTTCCTCTTACTCTAATGCATGTGGGTTGTGAGCACTTTTCTGCTCACTTCAAAGCCACTCAGTCCTATTCAGCAGCAAAAATAAGAAGGACGAGCAGGTACCAGGGGTGATGTGGAAATCTGCCCTTCCTGACTTTCTTCCCCTCCGTTTCTCCTTGGTTCCTCCCCCAGGCAGGGGCACCCCAGCAGAGCTCACATCTCCTGGTTTGCATCACCCTGGCAGCACACGAGGGCTGCTCTCCGCCGAGCCCATCCTGCCTGGATGGGGGTGACAGACCCCCAGTGAGCTGGTTGTGGGGAGCTGCCTCTGTGCAGGGCTGTGGGGCTCTCTGGAGAGCCCAGGGGCCATGCACACTCGTGTCCCTTCACGTGGGGGAGGGCCAGGGTGGTTTTAATCTCAGTGTAAAACAAGACTGTCATATGGGAGACAGAAGCAGGGGTGTCAGGATGTGTTAGTGCTGCTTTGAGCTCCTGCCTACCTCGTAAATCCCCCTTTCCCTCTGGAATCACCCAGGCCTTGGGCTGTGCAGAGGGAAGTGCTTGTTTGTTCTGGGTTGGACAAAGCTGCTTCTTCCCTCCTGTTTTTGAGTAATTGCCACACGTGGCAAGAGAAGATGGAGAGGAGGAACCTTGTTTTTAAAATAATGAAATCATCTTAAAAACCAAACAGTGAGTAGATCTGAGGCTGCTAAGAGAAGTATTTATTTAAGCCAGTCTGTGGTTTGCTTCATGTGTTCCCTGAAACACCTGGATTTGTCTCATTTGCCCAATGAGAGTGGCAGGCAGCAGAGGTGCAGGTGATCATATACAAGGTTAAAACAAGCAAGCAAACCAAACCAGGTGCTATGGAAGAGCCGTTTGCAAGCCAAAGGCAGCCCTGCCATGAACACCCCTTACTGTGGTGCAGGCTCTGACACAGCTGGTACAGAGCTCACTTTGCTCTCCTGCAGTTCCTGGGCTTCTTTGACGGAGATGGTTTTGCTTGCTGGCATCAAAGAAAAGTGATTTTTGACTAAATTCACCTCGTGCAGGTCGATCTCTTCCTATTTTTGGTGTATGTACGCCGAGGTCTAGGTCAGCTCCTCTGTCATATGTCACATGTGCCTCCAGTTCTGCTGGGCCCACCCCCAACCCACTGCAGCTGTGACACCATCCCAGAGGCGCCCAGTTATGGATGGAAGTGGCCCAGCTGCCTGCATAGATTAGACAGAAGAAAACGTGATTTGCCATCCTTGTAGATCTCCTGATACACAATGTTCACAAAGGGCAGGGTGTCAAAATGCTTCGACTTGGAATCAGAGAAGAAAAAGGCAAGAAAATGGGTCATAATGAGAAGGACAGGGGTGGAGAGGGAAAAAGCCTTAGAGATGCTGCAAAGTTGTGTGCCGCTCTGCTGGTGGTTAGCTTGTCTCCTGGAAACTGGAAAGTTTCTACATACTCTTAAATACCCCAAAGGGCAACTTGTTTAATTCAACTTCTTGAAGTGTATACATTTCCATCAAGTGTGGAAATGTGCCCTGCACAGAGTGACTCAAAGTTCCCAGGTAGACATGTATACATTACTGAAGCAGGACTCAAACTTGCCTTCCCAAGTCCGTAACAACTTTCTATCCCAAAGAAGTGCAAAATACATCACATATTATGTATTCAATGGATGCCTGCATTACAGTGGAAAAGCACCTAAGTCTGTGAAGATGGTACAATCCATTGTATGTTGAAGGTCTTCACTGAAGAAAGAAGCTGAACAAGGGACAACCCTCCCAGGGCCTCCTAGAGCTCCATGTAGTGTGGAAAAAAGTTCAGGGATTTGGGAAATGCTGGAGAATGCCTTATTTATGCCTCCTCAGCTCAGACACTCAACATAAGGCATTTCCAAGAGTTGTCCAGAGCATGTGGCCACTCAGCCCCAAAGATGGAGATGCAGGATGAACTGGACTGTGCTCAGTAAAGGACATATCGAGTGCCCATCTCCTCCTTTCTCACTGTGTAGAGCTCTGACAGGCTTCTGAGGAGCTTCCAAGCATTGAGATGCCAGCTGACCTTGCCCAGACAAGCAGCTGCACTGCTCATTGTCCTGTGTTGCTGTTGAGTGGCCTCTGTGAGGGTCTCTTGCAGGCTATGTAGAGGAGGGGAGGAAAGGCTCCCTCAGCTAGTTCTCCAGCTTCTTTACTCCCAGCTTCCCCTCCTGTTTAGGCTTCACTTTTTTCTCTGAAGCTGTCCTTTCTCTTGCAGAAAAGCTGTTCAGCTGGCAGGAGATCTCTCCAGACGTTTGGGGGATTGTCATTTCTCTGTGTTCCACCCAAGGAGCTTTTTGGCTATTGTTAGCTGGATTCACAGTTCAGCTCGTTTTCATCTTCATCCAAAATAGGAGCTAAATACAGAAGTGCAGCTCCTCTGTTAATATCCTCTGCACTATGGTAGGACCAAGCTGCCAGGTGCTGTACTTTGTGCATAGGGAGGGAAACTATTGTTCCATTGAGCTTCAAGCAAAAGCACAGAGAGAAGCCAGATTACTTGGGAGAACTGAAGAAATCAGCTTTGGTTTCCTAAGCCTCAACCCAATCTTTGATCCATCAGGCTGTGCTGTCTGTTAGTTTGAAATTGCTCGCTTCCATGAGGGTTGAATCTGCCCCCCTGCAATAAAATGGGAAGCTCTTGATGTCTGACTCCAAACTTTCAGTGCCTCAGGCCTCTCCTGAGGGTGCTTTCTATTCTAGCAGCCCAGAGCCACCAGTTTTTAATTTTTTGCACACATTTTATACGTGTCAGAAGAATCTACTTGACTGTCTGCTGTCAGATTCATGGTCTGAGGACAAATATCCTAATTACTGTGGGGCTTCATGGAAGGGTAGGGCGTCATGGGGGTGTCTGAATCACAGATTTATTTACTGACTACATGACCAGTCCACTTCCTTGCCTCTGGTGCTTGTGTCTTACTGGACTTGGCTTGGTTTAAATTCAGTGGCATTGTTCTGCTCCATGAAAAGGCAGCTGATAGGTAGTAAGTTCTCACTTGGCGTGAATCATGCTGAATGTGGACCAGTTCACTCTGGTGGTGAATGGCCACCAATCTTCTGCCTAATTCCTGAAACAAAGAACCTCTTAAAGATGCACAGCATGCCCATGATACCCTTGACAATCCCTCCTGTCACGCTCTTCTCATGCATTGCCAGTTTGTGATGTTTGAGGCTGGGCTCCATAGTCTCACCAGTTACACTTTCCTGTATGGAAGAGCTCATGTCCCTGAGCAACACCTGGACTCTGTTTTGATACAGTCAAAGGATGCTTCAGACCAAATGGGCTTCCTCCAGTAGCAGGGGCTTTGATCTGTTGGCTGCAGTTCACCAAGGTGTCTGAGAGGGGTTAAAAAAGGTATCACTCAGAAAAGAGGCTGTGGTCCTTTAGGGAAGGCTGAGGGTGATGTAGCTCAGAGCAGCTCCTAATGGCGTCCTTTCAGCTGCAGTTTTGCTGGCTGAAAAATTACCTTTTCCCTTGATAAGATTAGAAACAAAGAAGCAGAAGAACATGCCAAGCATTAACAATCATAATCCTGAAGTCACTCTGAGAGCATACTCTGATGTGAACATGCTGGAATAATGCTAGAACTTTTTTAGATTAATAATTAATTACATGTTTTTAATTAGAAATGGCTGTTGCATCCTCATGGACTTCTAGCATATTGCATCTTATTAAAGCTGTAATTGGAATGCGTTATTTATTTGTTTCTTTTGTTAATGTTAATATTCCTGGCTTCTCAGGTCACTAGAGCCTCAGAATAAACTTGTTTAAAATGAAATGCAGCAAATTCCCAGCAGTAAATGTTCCTGTATGATACTAATTCTTGTTCCCCCATGTCTGGCTTGGTAGTCTGAGATGCAGGAGTATTTATTTTGTGGCTCTGCTCATGACAGTGTCTAAAATGGCACAGATTGAGCTGCTCACCAAGTACTTCACAAGCCCACAGTTCCCCTGCTTCTCTCCACGGAGCCCTGGGTGGCTGTGCTGTACTGCCTATCAGATCACAGACATGAGCAGGATGATGGATGATGTTTCCAGGATAGAAGTATTTAAAGCACTCCCAGAAGCCATTCCCATACCCAGCCTGGTCCTCTGCTGCAGCTGGGAGTGCTGCTGTACGGGTGAGTTCAGCCACATCCCCACTTCCTGCTGAGAGATGTTTAGAGCTTACTCATTCCTGTCAACCCAGTGGGAAGATCTTCTGTGCTCATTAGCTCCATTGTTCCTTCTGGCCCTTCTGCATCTTATCCTCTTACTTCAGTTACTGGGAGCAAGCCCAGAGAAAGAGCAGAGACTCATTGCTGGGAAACCTCTGCTTCATGTCCAGTCCAGGCAACCTGGCCAGCTCCTGTGCTGGCTGCAAGGAACTGAACAGGCTGGGAAGAATGTCTTGAGTAGCTCATAGCAACTGCTGAGGTCAGCCCTAACTATCCAGCAGATAGAGCGTGACAAGTGTGGTGAGGAGTGAAGCTGGAGGCTTCCATGGGCTCTGTAAAACTTTAAAGAAGTACATCAGCATAAGCATGGCTGGAGCAGTCACAGCTGAACAGGAGGGGAAGAGAAAACAAAGGCACTGATGCTTCCTAAAAATGGCCTGAGTGGTTGATCCTGGAGCTGGCGCACCAGCCACTGCTCCTGAGGCCACTCAGCCTTCCTGGACATTGTGGGACAGGAGGCAGCTGAGCAGTGAGAAGACCTCTCAAGTTTCCACCAACACAGCTAGGAGCCAGGGTGATGTATCGCAGGTACGAGTGTCCGTGCTGCTCAGTGCTGAGCAAAGCCAATAAGCCAGGCTCTCCCTGGGGGTGGGGAGCTCCAGCTGGCAGAGCTTGGCATTCCTTTCACATGGAGCCTTGGACCAGCTTCCAAGAGCAACACAAAGTCTGAGATGGCAAAGTCCACCGAGTGATGCCTGCCTGACTAGATTTCTTCCCTGCAGGGATTTAGTCCCCAAATGAGACGGTGGTCCTGTCACAGGAGAAGGTGGGTGTGATGGTGAGAGGAGGGTTCTGGGAAGGTCTCACTGAGGTCTCACTATGGTTCTCCAGGGAGTTATGGGCTGGAAACTCCTTTGGGTCAGGCCAGAGATCCTCAGGAAGAACAGGTGCTTTTTCAGTTGTAAACAAAATAGCATCTTGTTCCTCCTGTTCCATTTGTTTCATTATCCGCTGGGAGAATTGACTCAGAAATCCTGTGTTGTTACAAAGATAAATGAGATAATCTCAGGACCCTTTGTAGCCTTCTAATCAAAAATCTGCATGGATGCTGACACCTAAAATCTGCACTCATTAAGACGGTTGAGAGATTACCAGTTGCAGGCCCCCAGTTTGCCTGTAAATACTCAAGAAGTTGAAGAGAACTCCACAGAAATGAAAAAGCCAACGTGTCAAAGCAACAGCAAAACCTTTGGCACATGTTCAGATAATCTTTCAAACACCAGGATTTGGGCTGATTAGAAGAGAAAACCAAAGCAATTTTAGGAAGAGTTGCAGGGGGGAGAAAGGAGTAAATTTAGACAAGAAAAAGCAATTACGAGCTTAAAAGGAATAATAAGCATCAATTAGCAGCAAGTATCTCTGCCTACAATGAAAGTGTTTTCAAGTACATACACGGTGGAATAGAGAAAGAGAAAAGACAGTGAATTACAGCAGGGATTCCAAGATAAAGGGGAGCAAATGCTGCAGAGATATTAAAAAATTACTTAGCATCAGCCATTTAGAAATGAAAAAAGGTGGAGGTTGCCCTGAGTTGAGGCGCGTTCCAAAGAGACAAGATAAGACTGTGGATGCCAGCTGATAATGCTGCCTGGCAGATTCTGCTCCCAGAGCCTCTTGCGTTTGGGTAAAGCCCAGCTCTCCACAAAGCCCAGCTCTCCTCAAAGCCCAGCTCTCCACAACGTGCTGTAGAGACAGTAGTGAGGGCTGAAGGTGATGGACTGCAGGAGATGGGTGGTGAAGCCCCTACACCATGCTGGTGGTGGGCTGTCTGTCAGGGTGTGGACAATTGTCCCCTGGGGGGATGGGATGGGGGAAAGGTTTAGTTTTGTCTATCTGCTTCTTGCTGCTTGTGGTCCTTGGTGGATGATGATGCTTCCCATTCCGCCAGCCAGGATTTTACACTTGGCTGTGCCCAGCGGGGAGCTAAGTGATGGGCAGCTGTGCTGAGGAGTCCAGACTTGGCGTCTATTATGGAAGGGGAATGATGGCAGGATTCACTTGGCTTCACTTCTTAGCCGTGGCCATGTTCATAGAACTGACCACTAATTGGATCACACCAGTTACTCTGTGGAGCGTAGTTAATCCTTTCTTCTTCTGCCCTAAAATAATGGAGACTGGGGCCAGGCTCAGGATTGCGGGGAGCTGTTTTGTGTCTAGGGCACTGGTTTTTTAGCCTTTGCTTGGGAAGATCTTGCCCAGCCCCTTTTCCTGAATCGCAGCTAGTGACAGAGATCAAATACATCTTCCACTTTCATCCCTTCTCTAAGGAAAGGCATGTCAGGAGCTGCAGCACTGCCCTAGAAACCATCACAGTGTATAGCAGGGGTGTGGGAACCACTGGCAAGTCAGTTAATTTTGGCAGCCCACCTCCACTGTGCAATTCTGCTCTTCCCATTTCATAAAGGATCTAGGATAACTGGGAGAGGTTCAGAGCAGGTGACCAAAGTGACCAGATGTCTGTAACAGTCTCTGTGCAAGGGGTGAGCAGGTAGCACTGACCCTTCATCTGAAAGAGTGCTAATTTCAGACGTGTGTGAGAAAGGTCCATGGAGTCATGAGAGGCCTGCAGAGGATGGGCAGGGGTTGGTTGTGCACCACTGCTTCCAGCACAACAACTAGAAAGCACCAGGTGAAGCTACCCCTGGTACGTGGCAGGATCAACAGAAACAACAGGAGGTTGGTGCTTGCAGTGGCAGCTCAGCTGAGGAACTCCTTGCTGCAGGATGGTTTATACACTATTGAGGGGACACTAGACTGATTAATGGAAGAGGAATCTGCTCAGGGGACCTGCTAAGCACTGTCCAACTCTGAATGTTTCTGAGACACAAAGGTTGGACTCAGAGACACTATGGGGAGAGATTATATGTTTGCTATTAATTCTTGTGCTTTGCCCAGGTATCTGTTTTTGGCCACTGTCAGAGAGAGCTACACAGATGTTTCACAGAATCACAAAATGTTAGGGGTTGGAAAGGACCTTGAAAGATCATCTAGTCCAACCCCCCTGTTAGAACAGGATCACCTAGAGCAGGTCACACAGGAACTCGTCCTTTACATATTTATAAACATTAATAAGGTCACCCCTCAGTCTCCTTTTCTCCAGGCTAAAGAGAC